>PDGT01000019.1:3816621-3979812 GCA_003671415.1 Megathymus violae | reverse complement strand
CCGCCGCGCGCCTACCCGTGACCCGCGGCCCCGAATGATACACACGGAGGAGCCAAGACCGCGCACCAAGCAGGTCAGATGACAGGAATCTAGTGTCATATGTACGAAAAAAGTAGAGAAAATGGTCTATTCTCTCTTAAATTACCAGCAACTAAGGACCGGCTGTCTCGGGTTTAATGCAATAACCCATTTGTACAGGTAACTTCAGGCTAAAAGGATAGCAATATGGATAATATATGGTGTACTATATCAAATGTGGATTCATACATACATACTCCCATACCATACATACACACATACTCCCAGAATGTGGCTACAAATCTTGATTTGTGCAAATATTTTATTTAAATTCTAAACTGAATAGCTGAATAATGTTGCACCAAGTAGGTACCTACATGTACATAAGTGTCGCAATTTTGATTTCAATTAAAATTTCCAAGGTAACTAGCTTATTTCAATGAATAAGAATCAATACTATGTTGATCAAATTAGCTTCGAAACTATCGGATATCCGAAATAAAAATATAACCGTAACCGAATCCGATAAAATAGTTTCGGATAATTTCGGATAGCGGCAGAGTCTAAATAAAATACGTCATGACAGATGTCCGCCGGCCGAGCCGGTACACTAGCCGCGTCGTTCTCATTGTAGACAGTTTTTATTATTTAATTTTTACGGCTATTGTTTTTTCTGTGATTATAATCACTACATAATAACTAGAAATATAGTCAAACTGTTACTACTGTGTGTTTACTGTTACTGCTGTATTATATTGTTCTTTCCAAGTCGAAGATCATCAAATATCCGTAACCGAAATTAACCGATACAATCGGATAATCCAAAATAATTTCACATCCGTAACCGTACCCGAAACCGATAAAACATTATTCATATATCCGTATCCATATCCTAATACAAAATTTCATATCCATAACATCCCTAGCAGGGACACTCGGATCTAGATTAAACTATGTTTAATCCTAGCATGCATATTTTGAACACTGCTTAAATACTCGCTATGCATGTGTAATACGGAGAATACTTAGACTGAACCATAGTTTTATTTTGGTTGGTTTTATGTATTATCCCATTTATTATTGATTTCAATCAATTTAAATTTTGTTTTTTTCTATATACAGTGCAACATTTCTGTGGGTCTATGTTACATGTTGCAGCTTAAATTTATACATACAATAATAGCACTTAAATATTGCTACAGGTTCGTCAGAGGAGACCACCGCGGCAACTAGCGGATGACCTCCGCGCCATTGGTGGGCGCCCCGCCTCCCCAGACCGCACCCGCTCGGACCAGGGTGGTCCGTACAAGTGTGAGATGTGCTCGATGGAGTTTCCGCGTCGCGACTTACTGTTACTGCACGTGCCCGTCCACATATGACGCTCAGGCTAGGGTAGCACCTTACCGCAGGCGGTTCCACCTAATCACAACGATTGAAGTAATTAAATAAAACATAAGAACGATCCGTGAGTGCCAGAATTATTATTTTGTATGTATGTTCTATACTGATTTTGATGGTGACATTTAGTTAAATATTCAGACTGATTCTACAACCACAACAATTGTAAAAGATATTTGTTTGCAGTATGTATATTTTATTAATGTATTTCCCGTTCTATCTCGACACCAAATATACGTTAAAATATAATAGACATGTTTTAAACGTTTGGTAAAAGTAAAATTGCAGAAAATGCAAGGCATATTTTGGAATACATTCCTATCATATATGCTGTTGTTTCGCATGCTGTTAATTACCTAATTCAAATTTGCATTGCATCAACAATACGAAATCCATAGAATAGTCTGTATAATATGAATTAATTCGTTTTAATCTGTTTTATTGGTGGTGATGGTTGATATCAAAGTTAAGCGTGCCACATTTGTATGTATAGTGAGCTATGTAAATGTCAATTGTTATTGGTAGAGGAGTTATCCGAGGTTATCTTTGATGTACATATTAAATGTATTTTTTTTTTCTTTGTTAATGTAATTTTAAAAAATCACCACTTCAAAATCGCTGTATTAATGTTCATTAAAAAGCATTTACATCAACAATTTTTTAGTACATTCGATGGAATAACGAATAAATAGTGAGTGGTAGGACTATAAATATAAAATAAATAATGATTTGACTGGAAAAATCTAATTTCATCTGATGACTGAAATTTTATTTGTATTAGTTAGCTAGAATACATACTCGAGGTTACATAGCCTAACCTTTGTTGGAGAATGTATTTTATTATAAATAAATTAGTAATAAAAGTTTGTTGTATTTTACTATAAATAAATTAGTAATAAAAGTTTGTATCATTAACTTGTTCTATTGTTATTATTGTATAAATACTTTTTAACGTCTAGAGTAAAGCTTTGACTGCAACACAAAGTTGTTTATAATATTATAGTCTGTTTGAATGAAAATGGGTTAGATGTATTTCCAGAAAAATTTATTGAGTCTATTCAAATCTTGGGATATCCAACACTAATAGAATCGTAGTAAAATTATTGCAGTGACAATGATTTAATTTGAAAAAAAGTTTGTTGTGTGTAAAGTCGGTTTACGGACGATAATTTTACGTGATAACGTCATAAGAAAATTGATGAAAAATTGAATACTTTTATGAATTGAATTGAATTATTATCACTGAAATATCGTTATTTTGTATAATACAAAGAAGGAGTTTATTGAAAATTACAATTTTTTTCGATAAATCAACATTTATTTGCCCTCGTTAATTAAATATTTTTTTACTTAAATTATACACATTAATTACAAGTAACAATGTGCTATTAACAATTTATTTAAATTTTATATACATGTGTGATATTTAAAACGCATCGACCGTTGGAGTGGAAGAGAGATAGATGCGTCACAAGCTGAACGCTTAGGCCGATCGTGCCTCTCTATTGTTTGTTCCGCGCTCTCGCTTGCACACTCTGCTCAGGCGGAACGTGATAATGGGTCATGCTTTTTCGTGCGTGTAGCCGGCGTTCATCGATTTATAAAATGTTATCACGACAAAAAAAGTCTGATCTGGCAGTTCTAAAGTACATTTGAGGATTAATTATTTACATATTTATACAGAATTTGTTAATAACTCCACCGCAATGCCACCTATGGAATCCGAATATAGCTACAAACTATTGCTTTAACAAAACGTAAATGTCCTCAATCCTGAACCATATAACGCAAAACTTGTATTATCATTATCAGGTGTACTAAAAACTATAATATATATAAATATTAGTGTAACAACTGTGATTAATTAATAGCTTTGCTTTGGCAATTTGAAGCTGGAGCACTTTTTGTTGTAACCCCATGACAGACTGTTGTCTTTGCTAGCAGTTTTCTTCTAAAACGGAAGAAGGAAAGCAAAGTTGTGTTCTTCAGTTTGGAATGGTTATGAATATTCTTTAAGTATGGTAAATAGTATACCTATTATAAATTTACACAATAGTGTGACCACATGAAATATCATGTAAGTAAAGAAATGATTAATATTTAAAAAAATATATGACACTATAAAAGAAAGACTTATACGCTGCTGATTGTCTATTATGATATTGTTAAAAAAATGCCTTCTAAAATAATAAATTGTGAGTGTTGCCATTGTAATTGTCATGTGTTATCTTTGATAAACTATTAGTATCGAATGAGGAAGAAAAGCGACAATCGATTATGTCCGCATGGAACTGAGGGATCGAGTTTTGAAATGCATATGCTATATTCATAGTCAATAACAATATTCAAACAAATCATTAGATATTTTTGTATCGAATCGCACAGGAGTAACTGAAAGATCGGAGTCAATAAACAGAAAACATCAATATTTACCTCGAAACATTTAAATACAGAAACAAATATACTTTTTCCGAGACCTTGATATATAGTCTGATTGGTTAATTTGTACTTTCAAAACCCGAGTATCTTGAGTCTGAATGCAGGTATGGTATTTTTTTTTATATAACCCATATTACGTTATTGCAACATTCACTTATCGTGTTGAACTCGCAAGGTTAATTCAGTACAATTAGTTGATCAAAAATATTGATGGTGTGCTTCGACTTACAATAACTAATATTAATACAAATGTTATTTACAAGATGTAAAATAGTACATTATTATATTATATCTTTTCATTTATGTACATTGGTAAGTTAATCAAAGAACGTGAAATATATTTTATATAAATATGTATCTATTTTTTATAAACTACAGTTTAATACACACCCTGACACGCTAAAGAAATTGAGAGGATTATTAAATTGTTAAATGATTTCACAACATTTAAATTAAAGAACGCATTCAACCCAATTTTAAATGATAAATTGTTTTATTTGTCGTTTTTCCTTGTTTGATCTACCTTATAAAATAATAGTCTTTATACATCACTTGACATAACAACTTATGTTAACATTTGATGTTAAAATGCAATTTTTACTTTATAAAGTTTGAATAATAAACAAACTAATATTTATGTTATCTTCATTTTATAATCCTTAAATAACCACTATCCTTTTATTTCATTGCTGGTCGAGGTCATTGCTGCATACCTGAACTATCTACGTTATGTACATACAATAAAATCATATGTGTTAATTAAATTTGTGAATTTAAATCAAATTCACTCACATATTAATGACATAACATCTCTAAAAAATTATATATTTATGTAAATGAATTACAACAATTTGATTATCACTATAATAAAACAGAAGTCAAATAACCTAATATTTGAATTAAATCGCATTTTTTTTTTATAGCCAGAAGGGCAGACGAAAACGTGAACGGGCTATCGATGGTAAGTGGTCACCGTCGCCTATAGTCATAGGCAACACCAAGGAGTCACCATTGCAACGCCAACGTCGGGTCTGGAGGCGAGCTCTTTTTATACCTTTTTTAATGAACTCCATATCATAGAGCTCCGGGAATACCTCAGTTCATTCCACAATTTTCATGTGAGCGTCAAAAAGGGTGAAAAGTGAAAGAATTTTTAAAATTGGTCCAGTAGTTTTTAATTAATCCATTACAAAGAACCATACAACAAAAAATATTTTTTTCATTATAATGTTGTAGTCATAGTCCCCTGTGTTAGATATATCGATGGTACAAAACTACTAGCGTTGTACACAAGTCAATGTGCATTTCGATCGGGTGATTAATTTTATCCGCTACACTAAAGGTCTGTACTGACTTTTCTTAGTAAAGAGTGCTACAGTTCTTTAAGTGTCTGTTAATTAAATTAAGTTAAATTAGTTTATAAGTGTTTTGACTGAATGCCTCAATTAAAAAATGTTAGCATTACCGAATTAAGTGGCATTTTAAAATGCATTTTTTGTGTTGTTATGTAGAAGAAATCTCAAGTATCTTCAAACTATCAGACCGAAATTCGAACGATTAAAGATACCTCATAAAAACAAGAATGTAAAAGTGGAATTTTTACTTGGAAATTGAAAAGAAAGAATCTATTAAAAGGTAGAATAATTTTACCGGAATACTTCGTGATGATTTTGCGAATGATTGTCACAGATTAGTTCATCAAAACTAGGAATTTGATTAAACCCAAGAAAATGTGAACGAACCTAATTTTTTTTAATGTTAATAGTCGACAAACGAGCAGATGAGCCACTTGATGATAAGTGGTCACCGTCGACAATGGATATCAGCAAGACCAAAGGGTATTACTGATGCTTTGTCGGCCAGGAAATGAGAAGAAGGTTAGAAAGCAAATACTGGCTCTCAAGCCCCCAGCCGGAACACGACGAGTCGTTTAGCGGCTGACTCAAGCAGGAGGTGGGTAGCTAGCCAGGCAGGCTTCACGGAAAGATAATAATACCAGTAATAATATTAATGACTTAATATTAATACTGATTAGCTAGCTTAGTAAAATTTTGCAAAATATTTAACTCAACAACGTTATAGATTAAAGATATAAAAATGGTGTGTTAATTTCAGTACGTACATATAGGTCATGCGTGTTAATAAAATATATTATAAATAATAATTATACGTAATAAAATATTAAGATATATCGAAGAAGACTGATACCACGTTTCGATGCAAGACATCGGAAAAAAACAATGTATTTATTACATAAACATTCTTATTATAAAATTAAACAATGTAAGTACTGACGATAGTTTTCTATTTTTTTTCTGTTAATAAGGCGTTGGCTTAAGTACACTTAGCCAAAGACAAATAATACCATAAATTATGAGATCTACTACGGTAACGGGGACAATGACATTTACAGTACAGATATAGAACTTCTGCATGACAACTTTAGTAGTGTAGCTAAAATTTACTTTGCTTTTAATTTAATAACAAACTAGTATGAATAACCTACGTAGATACAAAGTAAACATAACATAAATCATATAACTTACATGTAATCAGTTATGAGTGTGAAATTATAAGATATAATCACAAAGTATTGTATACTGGGTAAAAGTTAATCTACATATTACTGTTGTAATATCCAGATAGCCGAAACATGAAATAAAAAAATTTGAAGTTAAAAATACTACTATGCGGTTTGGTGGCATGTTTCTGTTTAAAAAATAACTACATGAAGTTTTAAAGCTCCCCACACCATAAGAATGGATAACAACAAAGTAACTTGTAAGTTCTTCTGTAAAGGAGAGTTAAGTAACAGAAAAAATCTTTTTAAAGAATCTCTGTTGCATGCTAAAGCTGGTAGAGTATTGTACATTTTGAAAGAAGAGTTGAATGAACTGCCCCAGTTGTCACAGGATATTAGTGTTGTGAACAAACAATATTTGAAAATGATTTCTTTCCTATATGTGTCAACATTAGACACCCTCATAGAGAGTTTGATAGACCTACCGGTTTGGCAAAATGTGCCACATGCAATAATATTGGAAGATCTCACTGCATATTGCGATAAAAATGATAAACATAGTGCTTGTGGTGTGATTGCTTTATTACTTGATACTGCTGTCAGTTGCTCTAAGCATTTGAAAACTTATTGTAACCTTTACATTTCAATAAATGTAGATGTTGTGGGAGAAGATTATTGTAATTTAATGCAAGAACTGTATGAAGTAAGTTATGATCAATAAAGTGAATAACATATATTTTTTCACTATTTAATATAAAGTTTATTATATGTTAATGTGGTATTATCATGTTATTGTATTTGCAATAATTTTTAAATTTTATATGTAAAACAGTGGAATAATAAGTGTTTTTCATAATTACACACAAGCCATGACTGATTCTAGATGAACGATAGAGCTGAATCTATTTTGTAAATAAAATTTTATGGTAGCAGCTTATGTATATTAAATATTTTTAACATATATATACAACTACTCAAAGGGTCCAACCTTTTTAAGGTTCCAAAGACTGATGGCCTAACCTTTTTTTGAAACTAAAAATCAAGGAGACTAATATTATCATGCAGCTTACTTCTGTTGAAATATGAGTTCCTCATTTAATAAAAAAAATCTACAATTAAATGCTACATCTTATCTACATCTACATGCTATACCATTTGTTGTTACTGGAAGAGGTTTCATTAAAAAAATAAGGTTATTTTTATCAGTATTTAATTCTTTTTAAACGGTTATATTAAACAAACTACACTGAAACCAAATTAACTATAGGGAAAAAAATACTTGGGAGAAAATAATGCACTTTACAATAATTATATAATAAAAAATACCATGAAAATATATCACAATGTTTTTGAATATGTTTGTATCACCTTATATTATAAATTGCAAGATGTACATCTTATATATACATATCATGAATTGATACTAAGGTGCAGTTGCTAATTTTTTTTTCTTGAAAATATTTTCATCTTTAATAAATAATTAGAAATTTAACAAGAGTAATCAAATAAATAAAGTGTAGAAAAATCAAACAGATTCATATATTTACAGATAATTGAAAACAATAAATATGCATGAGTTCCATGAGTGGTTGTCGCTGCATATCTTATCACATGAAATCATCTAAATTTTAACACAATGTACAGTAAGAAAAAAACGAATATTGAGAATAAAAACAGATAGAAAATATAGTAGTTGTGATTTCCTTTGCCCAATTTCAACACTCTGCCCATTGTTTTCCCAAGAAAACCTGAACTTCTGTCAACATCATCATCCAATCCTCGCAAAATTTTATCTTGGTAACGAACTTCATTTCCAATTTCAATGGACATATGTTTCAAAGTCGATATCTTGCCACTGAGTTCTTCAGCCATTCTCTCATTTTCATGCTCCAAAGCATCTTCAGTAGCAACCCTTGGAATGGGTTGATATTGGTAACCATCCCGAGCTCGTCTCATTCCGCTTCGGCCTGCCGTTGTGAACGATTTCTAATCACCGGAATATAACTACAGCAACTTTCAAAAGTACGCAAGATTATCCGAATAAACAAAATTAGTTGCTGTTTTTCGAACGAGCAAATTCAAAAACTACTGTACCACCATAAATGTACAACGTAGAATATTATGTATCGTGACGATTAATTTTATATTTATCAGGATAATTAATAACCAGTCTATTCAACGGTCACAAACAATGTTATTAGAAATACATTCGTTTAATGTAATTTAGTACACGTACTTGACTTTTAATCATTGTTTGTCTAATCGACATTGACAATATTATACATCATAAATGACAATGACATCACATACACAGACTTCTTCAAATGATATGAGCACAGAATAAAACTAAAGATAATTACGTATAGCAGACCCACCAACAATCACAATTCAAATAACTTAAAGTAGTTACAATTTAGTAGGTCCGAGTTGAACGTTCTTATTTATGAACATTAACTAACCTTGTATGTGAGCGCTTTAAATCAAATGGTATAATTATTTACTTTAGACGAATAGTGGAATACTTGCAGAGTGCAAAGTAAGTCGAAATATGTGAAAAATCCCTACTAGAGTTTATTAACGTTATTTATAAACCGTATTAAACATTTTATCTTTGTCAAAATCTCTTCATAGCATTATTTATATAGAATCGAACAAATAAAGAAAATCGTTACAACGTTGCATCAGAAGGCCTGTATTCATAGAGATGTGATGGCTTAAAACCATCTATGAACCAACCATAATCGGATCTTTGCATTATTCATACTTAATGTACAAAAATAAAGAAGGTATAAAAATAATAAATACAATTTAGCAAGACGCTAAAAGAAGCTTATTACAAAATTACTAAACTTAAAGAATAATAAAAGATTTCACCAGACCTAAATATACATAACATAATTTAAAGTGAATTAATGATATTGTTACGAAGCTTCTCGAAGTCGGCAGGCTTGCGAAGTCTCTAGAAGGGTGGCCGACCGTTACGGTGAGGCAAACAATAGAGGAAAACAATAGAGGCAAACAATAGAGGCAATGAAAGAGAAACCCAGGTAGTAATAAAAACTACCTGGGTCACTCCAGGCCAATCTGGCCCGTATGCCTCAGGTAAAAGGGGCGAGATTAGCATAGATGAGGGCCGAAATGGGGTTGGTTACCTGACCCGCTATTGTTATGTCGATTTCCGGGAATTCCTGTTGTTCTTTACTACAACGAAGGGCGTGGAAGGATCTGGAAGCCCGGAAATCGATATAAATAGCGGGCAGGGTCGGCCACAAGGCATCCGGTCTCCGGATACGAAGTGAAGAGTTCTCTCCCTACGAAGTGAATACCTGCGATCTACGAGTGTAACTGTGATTGTGAAGTGTGTGTGAAGAAAAATAAAGTCTCTGCGGAACTATTGTGGCATTTTTTTGAGCCTACGGATCCTGATACGTAACAATATATACGGGTGAAGGTAGCTCAACCAAAGTAATAAACAATTTAGATCTTTTTTTGTGCAAAACTTTAGTGTGTAATGTCTTTAGGTTTTATAATTCAATTATCGAAATTATTAGAAAGCCTTAAAATTCAAATAGATTTATTGTAAAAATCTGTATTAAATTGTTAATACATATCTACTGTCGCTATAATGATAAATTAGCGCCCCCTTTTCCCTAAAGGGGGTCGCATCAGATGTCGCCTTAAAGGCCTCCAGGCCAAAGCCAGCCTCGGGTGGTGTTTAGTGGGTAGGGGGTATAATGATAAAGGTCAAAATGGACCTTTTAGATTGTAAATGATGAACTATATAAGGAAATTTTAGATTGTGAGAATAGTTTCATAATATTTCCGTCATTTGGAGTAACAAGACGATAATCTTCCAATTCGCTGCTTAGATTTTAAAGTATAGAAATCAAACCTTAGCAAGTTAATTATTGTCCTACCAATATTTGCACTGAACGAGAATGTCCGTGTTGCAGTTTCCTAATCAATTGTTGTTCGAGTTTTATACATTGTCGAATACATACGCGTGCGAATTATTTTGGGTCTTTGTTTGTTGATCAATTAAATTTTCCCCTTAAAAACGTTACTCACCGACAACTTACAAATTGTTTCTTTTATCTATTTTAACCTTTTGAGCGCCGTGCGCTGTACGCCAAGGCATAAAATTGCAAAAGAAGTACCTAGAAAAATAGTGCTGCCAAGAATTAAATATATAAAAGTACGTAGTTATATATGTTAATGTTATAAAAATATATTTAAAGTTTTATTTTTTTGTTTCCATTTTCCATTGAAGATTCATTTTCAATATGTACCTCTTATACAGATATGCCGAAAGATGCGAAAGTTGTTACAAAAAGAATGCCGCCGCGCGCCGCTTTGTGTGGCGGTATATTACTTAGGAAACGTTTAGTACCAAGTCGGTATGCTATTTTAAACCTTAATACCATGCCATTAGTTAAATTTAGTCTATTCACTGTACCATTCCGAACGATTTTACAACATGCCGAAAGTCCGCGCGTAAGCTGCTGAATTATTATATACCTACGTACCTCCTCCAGTGTTTTGGTAAAATATTATTACACATGAAAGCTGGTCCTGCGTGACGTCAGTAGGCTGTAGGTAGGCAACTTAGACACAAACAAAAAAACAACACGGAGGTGAAAAGAGGGACCACTCGTAGTATAATGAAACTTAACTAATAAGGAAATAAACATAATTAAGTAGAGACTAAAAAACTTGCCTCTAAATCTTCATCACATAATATATCACATTCCAAAAACTCGTCATTATCATCAACAATGTCACTTATCTTTTCGTTTAATAAAATACCAATTATTAATAGAAAAAAATAACACTTATTGGAAGTTTTCAATAATTTTCGAGCACTCTATGGCTCGCGCATGTACATCACTAGCGGACAACTATAGGTGACGGGCGTGTGGACATATTCTTTTTTTTATTATTAGTTACCATGTTTTTTAATTTAATTTTTCAGTTTGTGTTTAAGGCACTTATTTCTTATACTCGCACGTTGCTGGTATATTCTGTTTCACGAAATATTGGGCAAAAATACCAGTAATCATTTTGAATTACTTGTATTTAACATTTTGGTGGCGCGCGTTTTTTGTCAATTATAGACTTCGCTGGCGCTCAGGTCCCGTATCTATAAGTTACTCTTTGCCCCGTATGCGCTTGTTAAGTATAGGCGACGTTGACGCTCAAAAGGTTAATAAAACTTGTGGTAGACAACTCTTTTTTGGAACTTAGTAGTAAGAAATCTCTCTGTCTAATAAATAGCAATGAATAAATCAAGAGCTGATAGAAAAACAATATTTATTTACATGCACTTTTATTATGAAAAATTACAATAAAATTTATCATATGTACAGAAAATAATAAAAGGAATATAACAATAATATTCATAGATAACTATGAAATTATCTTAAGTCAAAACATGTGCCAAGTTAGGTAGATCACTTAGAACAACTAGTCTTGCAAGGTAAATCTTTAATCGGACAAAATCAAAATCACTACGATTTCGTAAAATTACGGCAAAAATTGTTATTTTTATACCCTCTAGTCGCAGAAAATTTGAAAAAATGACCTGTGTTCGTGCTATTATTATCCGGGTAAAAAACCAATTACTTTATCGCAATCTTCAAGATAAACCCATTTATTCATATTGATAGGTAACATAATAGTCATTCATACAACACATTTTATTTGATACGGCAGCTCTTGTCAATTTACATTTTGTAAAAATACTTTTAAACAAAAATTGTTTTTACATTTTACTAAACTAAATAGTCATTACTCCTCTCTTGGACATGCCTCATAAGATCAGCACAGACAGATGGGTTCACCCTATCTATATTATGCATGTCTGTAGTATGCCGTTCAACTAAAGGTCGCGCCTTCAAACGTAAACTCGATTTCGTGTGAAATGAAAAGATGGATTGTAATGCGGATTGTGCCGCGCTGTTCTGAAGTACTGTGTCGCATTGATATTCCCACATTATTTTTTTATTTTGATTTACCAATGTATGTTACATACATTTTTTACATTAATTTACATTTTTTACATACATTTTAAATTTCAATGTTACTAAATTGCTCTTTTTACTCTATGTCCATCTGCGCTGACCTCAAAAGATGAGTTTTTATACCATATTGATAGACATCCTAACTTATTTAATTATAAAGCAAACATACTTCACAACAGTGCTCTGGTCTTTCTTGCTAGCTCCCAGTCATACATTCTCAACCATATATAGCTTACACAACATTGAATTCATTTCAAACTGTATTAATTTACATTGAATAATAATCACAGTAGAATATAACTACATTCCCATCTGAAGTCAGTTACAGATGAATTGCTAATCCTGAGGGCAAAAAGTACATTTCATTTATAATTGGCTCATGAAAATCTTTATAAATAAGACAAGAGGTTGCTTACAGCAATTTGCTTAATAATTTTTGTCTGTTGTTTAGTTAATATCAGACAATATTATCATGCCAAAGTTCTTGGGCAAAATCTAAAAGTACCATATAACATTAAAAAAACACTTCGACTTAATCATTATTATAAAATAGGTTATACAGTTTGTAGCTCAGGAAGATCTATAGACAAAAATATTCCATACACTATATTTATACATACAGAACTAATATATGACACATTATTCTACATCCACAATTATAAAAAAAAATATTTTATTTCCTTAATGTAAGATAAGGTTAAAGTACCAAAAACTTAAAAAATATTTTGGTAAAATTAAGGTGATATTTTACAATGTAATGTAAAATTATCAATAAATATAAATATTATATGTTTGCATCCCAACAGTGAGCCCATGCTCACCAATCAGTAAGAGCCAAATTGAATGATATACTGATCATTCTGCAGTTCGCTTTGCATTACTACAACTTTTTAATGATAGTGAATAATTTTGGTTGAACTATGTATTACCACATAAAGTAACTCAAGAGCTTGTGGTATTGGCAAATTATGTTAGCATGTAGAATACACCATGTTGGTGCTATTCTTTACCTCTCCCCACATCTAAAGTCACTGTTCCCTTATAATCATACTCTAAACACTCCATTCATGCATAACCTAGCAACAAAAGACTGAGTTATGATATTTACATTAAATTATTGATACAGAAAACTATAACCCAAAAAATATACCTCATGAAAGAAAAAAACATGTGTTTCTAAAGTTTTGATGATAAATATCATTAGATATTTCAATGTTTGTGCTAATTCTAAAATTATGTACTCAAGTATTGAAAGGCATTAACCTTATGAACAACAACAAAAACAGACTCTTTTCCTATTCTTTGAATTGTCTAATAAGAATGTCTTTTAATAGACTAAGTTGCATTCAGAATTTCTCAGTCACATATTAAATATATATAACTAAATATTCTATGTTTTTAAATAATTATAGATATGACCATATTTCCCGGTCTCGGCTATACTTTACCTCTGATATTACAATAGAATAATCACATTGCATGCTGCTATTATAGAGAAGTGATATACGATGAACGACCTACCTACTAACATGTGATCAGTCAACAAGCCATTGTGGTTTGAATGAACAATGTGTTGTTTACTCTTGTGCTTTACTGGCTTCTGTGATAGACTCGTATTGTTCCTTGTCGAGTTCTGTCATCGTAAAACTGCCGTCCGGTAGCAATAATACGACACGCCGAGTACCACCTGAAGAAAACAAAATATAAGTTTTCTAATAACTCTCTTTAATTATTTATATTATATTTGAAAGGGGTTTTTTCAAACATGACTAGGTCACCTCTGTTTGGCTTAATTACATTTTTATAACCGTATTAAATGTAACGTGTGAATTAATTTTTCACAGCAGTTCAGCTTCCTTTTATTACAGGGAAGTTAAATGCTGACTGGTAGTAAACTGCATTTATCTTAATGCTTAGTTTTGCACATATTTCCTTCAACACGTACAGTACGCCTTCAATTATCTCACACTCCAGACAATTACATGACTGTGTTATTCTCATGGTTAAAGAGCCACGCATTATATAATATACCAACATGCACATGTTTGTAATGCTTAAATTGAAATATAGGAGTAGACCATTAATTTAAGTAGTAATTAATTAGTGTGTGTGTGTCGTTCACCTGGTGAAGGTAGATCGGCTTGCACGAGCTGCGCGATGACTTGCGTGGCATCTTCACCAGGCTCGCCCTCCACCTGCACGGCGACCTGCTGCATCGGCGTTTCGCTCGGCATCAGCGTCGCCAACTGCCCCAGCTGGTTTAGCTGTGTCGGGTCGAGAGCCAACACATCCTGTCACCGGATATTTGAAATAGTGAATAGTAATAAAATAAAATCCACAATGTTACATGAATGATTTTCCAGTGTTATTGAAAATTTATTATGATTGAATATTTTTATTAGTTTCATTTATGTTTTATTAATTTCTTCACTTTTATAGGCACATATCCTTGGGCAGCAAAGACACTTATTATCAATCTCCTGTCTCACTGTTTTTTTAATCATAATTAAAAATTATATTATCATTATTATAAAATAATGAGAAATTTGGATGACTTAACCAATTATAAAAAGGATTATCACTTCAAGTCAACATTCAAATCAATAATACAAATATTTTCAATTTTGATTACATAAACATCTAAATTGAAAATGTACAAGAAAGCAGTAATTCTATTAATTTTGAGGTAAAAAATTGTGTGGAGCATTAAAAACAGAACAAGCAATCAGTATTTATCAGTTCATTTTCACTATGACAA
This sequence comes from Megathymus violae, assembly GCA_003671415.1. NCBI lineage: Eukaryota > Metazoa > Arthropoda > Insecta > Lepidoptera > Hesperiidae > Megathymus > Megathymus violae. The sequence continues at coordinate 3,964,658 of PDGT01000019.1, read as the reverse complement.
TGGATTTGAAATAGCTCTATTTTACCATGTCCTATTATTATATTTAGATCAGCAATTCCCAACCTGTGGTATGTGTACCTCAACGGGTATGCGGGGTCCCATTAGGAGTACATGAAAATTATATTGGGAATGCTGGAAATACTGAGAATTTAAAACAGCAAACTTATATAAACATTATATATTAATGTATTGTCTACAATAGGTAGTTTAAAATGAACCTTATAACTAAAAACTTATTGAGGTGCTAGACCTTAAGAGAAACCAGAGACATTTTTAGGAGTAGGTATGGAGTTATCAGGGAATGGGTACTCATAAATGAAAAAAATTGATTAAGGAATATGGAAACGAAAAAAGGTTGGCAAGTACTGATCTAGATCACCATTGACAAACCAGACCTGGAGTGGATTACGTAGAGAGAAGTTCAGTGTTAGCCATGTTTCTAAAGTCATTACCTGTCCGTCCTCCCTTGTGACGTACATGACGCCGTCACCTTCTCCCTCAACGGCACCCTCCACACCCTCTACGACACCCTCCACGCCTTCCACACCCTCTACCGTGTCGGCCGCCACGAGTAATGTTTGTCCATCCTCATTCTCACCAGCCACCTGAAACATTTACTTTAACTATGCATTGTTTGTCGAATTTTTAAGGCAATTATGATTCTTCGCTATCAGACATTGGCGTATATCAAGACTGATGGTAGAGCCGTAAGCCACAAATAAATCCAATATCTCAGGCATCTCGAAATAGTGTCTCAGTTGCCGAGCGCGTATTTTTCGTAACACTAATCCCATATCAGATGAATGTCCTATCCTACAACACTCGTATTATAATTTGTCATAATTTTTGTTAGTAAATTTAAGCAATGATTCGCGTCGTTACTAATTAATTTAAAGTAGCATCCTGCTGATGTAGCTGAGACACCGTAATATAAGTTGAGCATTATTAGATTCTAAATAAAGTCTTTATATCAACACGAATTATCCTGTACACCGAACCTGCATTCGTCATCAAAGTAGTTAGATAAGACCAGCTACGGTATACCTGATAAAGTACGCCATCCTCTCCTCGGATCATAATAGGTGCGTGCCCGGCGTGCAAGAGATGTGTCTCTTCGCCGCCCTCCAATAATTGCTTCACTGTATTCGCTTCCACTTTAACCTCCGTCTGAACACAAATGCAGTGTTAAACAAATACCACACAAACTTACATCACCTTCATGTTTCCACACAGAATGGTATGGATAAATTAGATAATATACAAGAGCGACCTGAACACTTACATATCTACCTCGATCGGGAATCGAACACTAAACATTTCGTCCGGCAATAGGGATTACAGCCAACTAAGCAACAGGGTTGTTATTATTATATTATAATTTAATGTATGTAATAAATTGATGGACATATGTACTAATATGAGATATAAGACTGATATTGTTACTAACATCTATAGGTTCTGAATAATATCCTAAATAAATAATTATTATTGTTTAGTAGTCACTGTCAAGGATTAAGGTGGAATGTTTTCAATTTATGAAAAAATCCATGAGGATATATCTTAACAGTATCTATCAATAGTAACTGTTAATGTTAATGCATTCAATAAACTGAGACTCACGCCATCCTCATCTGTTAATACAGGCAGAGATGGTTGAGCCCCATCACCCTGTACTAACATTCCTGTAGTACCACCTGGCGACATTTCCACCTGTCGGAGAAATAATAAAATGTATATTAGTGTTTATTTGTGTCAATAAGGTGTCTGTGCCATGGATTTGAAGGGCATTCATTGTACAGAGTATGTATTTTATTTATGTTTCACAGCAATCTTTGTATTTTTCTATACAGTAACACTTTCTCGACGACAAAACGCAAAGGGTACGAAGCTATGACTATAGTAGTTATTGTAATATTATGTGGACGCAGTGTAATATTATAACAAATAACCAAAAGCTATACTTGGACAATACGTTATATTCGATGTAAACTTCATATACAACAACCTGCACCTGCTAAATACAACAAAGAGTCTATCTGTGTATTAACTGAGTTTAACACCTTCATGAGCATGGCAGCGGTGGCATTGTGGTCCGGCTGTGGCGATGGCGGCGAGGGCGGTGGGGAGGGCGTGGGCGGTGGCGAAGGCGTTGGCGGCGGCGTTGGTTCGCCTTCGGCGCGCGCCAACCGGCGGCCGGTGATCGGACATAAAGAGAGTGGTCGCTCGGGACTGTCGGGCGGCAACGGGCCCAGCTCTCGCGGAAACGGATCCTCCACACCGTCGGATGTATCCGAAGACGCGTCGGACTAAACGATAAAAATTAAAAAGTAGACTAATCTCTTGGCCAATTTGAAAACTTCACCGTAATTATGAAAATGTTTTGAAAGAAATTATGAGTTATTTTGTTTTATTCTAAACAAAGAAACAGGTTTTTATGTTTTTTGCAGTGGTGCTAAACGATTTGAATTTTTAAACTTGATTAAGTTTTGGAAATCAATTTAAAAATTATAAAACAGTATTCAACTATTTTTATTTCCAAACATACTTACAATGATAATTATATGCAAAAGCTAAAATACTGACATTTCAGGACACATTTGGTTCATCAAACTTTTACATAATCTTAGTAACTAGCTCTACATCCATGGTAATATGTACATTTAAAAAAATGTTGCTCGCAAGAATTTTCAATAAGAAACAAAGGTTTTTAGGAACTATCAATGCAGGTATAAGATAAAATTAACAATTATAACCATCTTCGTTTTTCTTACTTCCGTTGGTGTTGCATAAACTGTCAAAAGAGAGTATAGCAATATTATTATAAAATGATCATACCTTATCAAAGTCAAAGGTGACGGGTTTTTCGCGAATGCGCACGATGTTACCAGCGGCCGTGGCCACGGCCATCCCACCGCGCCCGCGCCCTCGCGCTGATCCTCCACGACGCAATAAACTGTCGCCCTGACATCAAATAATTCAGTAAATCGAATTTGACCCTATAGAAATTAGGATTCATTGATAAACAATATCATCACATCCTTAAATTACAGCATCCACCAGTGTCCAATCAATTTAGTGTCGCGCTTATCTCCATTGTTGTTGCTTTTTAAATAACCTGTAATTGCCAAAATTTTGCAAATATAATTAAAAAGGAGTTATAATTTTTTCAATTAATGTGATAGAAAATTTTATCCATACGTTTCCTTTCTCCACCTACATCCATCGTCCAAATATCTCATAGCTGAGGGTAGTAAAAAAAAGTTTCGGCTTTTACAACTGCGAGTGTGTCAGGTCAAACTACGTGTTCCCTTTGATTTCATGACAAATGACGTTCATTTACGCCAAAAAAAAATTAGAGCGTGCCGCCGTATAGTGCGAGTGGCATACGTTCTATTTAGCGAGTAAAATTCGTCATACGAAGGATATTGGAAGAAAGTAGAGCGCTCGCGATCTCAACACCCAGCACGCGGTAGATAGTGGAACCAGGTATTTCTTTGAATAATAACACCATGGGGGTCAAATTATTCAAGACAACGAAAAACCTGCCCAGGATTATATATTATTATCGATACATTCTGACACATGTTTATTTAAAAGCGGTTATAATCCTGCATCGGTGACGATAATCGACGCAATTAATCATTTGGCGGCGCGGTATCAAAATCCATGATCACTACACGTTTTATACCGACACACCATTATCACTACTATTTAATATTATTATTTTTTTGACAAAAAGTTGTTATGATTGAATTAAGGGAACTTAATTTGATGAGTTTGACTGATAATTTCGCATCTCGGTGTTGCTCAGGTGTCCTTAAATATATAGCTGTACCTTAAATCGAAAATGATTGCACTTTCAATGAAGTAATTAATGTTTTCCACCGAAGTTTCGCGAACCTTATATACCTGTATATATTGTCCCTATACCATGTATACCAACAGAATCTATTATTAATATGTCTGTGGCCTGATGATATGTAACACCAGTTAAGAGGATAAATTAGGTTTGTTAAAACTCAAATATCATTATTAACTACATTATCAGTGAACATACCTGAGCTAACTTTTTGTTGAGTATGGTAACTGGTGATTTTCCATCAGACTGTGGATATGGCCTCTGTATTGTGCGCTGGATGATCTTCTGTCCTGATGGTGTGATGATAGTTTTCTCTGTCACTGTCTGGCCAATCGTTTTTCGGATCTAAATAAATAAAACAAATATTGATAAACAATTTTTTTGTTTTTGGTTCTTATTATACTAATATTATAAAGAGGAAACCTTTGTATGTTTGTAACAAATAAACTCAAAAACTACTGAACCGATTTTAAAAATTCTTTCACCATTAGAATGCTACATTATCCCTGAGCTATATATATATATATATATATAGGCTATATTTATTACTAGAAAAAATAAGGGATCTTTGCTAAAACTTAAGTAATGTGAACCAAGGTGTAAAAAAATTTGCTTTATAATATCCTTTATAAAGGTAAAATTATAAATATATCTCAAAATGTTGAAAAATAAAAGTACACCCGTGCGAAGCCGAGGCGGGCCGCTAGTATACAATATACTTCAAAATATAACAAAGAAACAAGTTGATTATAATTTACTACTAAAAAGGAAACAACTTACTTCAGTCAAAATGTTGACATACCCAATCATATGTCGACATTTGGTCCTCAAGTATGCACAGACACATTTCTTATTGGACCATATAATAAATTTTAACAACACACAAATTACCTGTGCAGCTTGTATGGGAGTTCTCGCTGGCGACAACTTTTTCGCTTCTTCCAATTTTTTCTGTAATGTAATAACAATAATTCCTGTCATATTCACTATTACTGTTATTAATGCAAAGAGTATTGATTACAACACATAATAATGAATCAAAATTTATAGATGTAATCTCAATCTATCCATGAATACAACTTCTGCTTGTTGTGCACCCTGCTGATCAGTCACTTTAGTTGAAGACATTTAACTATAGGGACCCGGTTCAAGTGACTGCTGAGCTTTGCGTCATGAAGTATAATAACAGAACCAATGTACAAAAATATATCATCAACTAACCTGCTTAGCGGCCAGTATCTGTTTTCTTATTTTTTCCTCATCAATGTTCAATCCTGGTCCTATTTTCCCAGGTGAGTCTATTTTCATTATTCCTGACGATTTTGACATGATATATACACCTAAAACATGGTTGATTTTTCAATGTTTAATATAGAATAATGTGTTAGCATTAATTGACAAAAAATGCTGAAGTTTAGTGACATTTACCTTTGGTTAGAATACCTAATACCATTTTTCTTAGCATGTGATTGAATTGATTAAATGTTTATTGATTAGGTTCTTTAACATTAAGTTCCTAGATTTTTTTAAGATAATTTGAAATGTTTTTCGATGTATACAAGATTGTAATTTATAAATGCTATTACAACTAAAATTTAAAATATAGTAAAGAATACCTGTAGAAAGATTCGGCATGTGCTTAGGGTCCACTTTTATGACTCCTTTGATGTTTGGCATTCCCTTACCGCTGAGGCCTAAAGACTTCACCAGCTCAGGGTCGATATTAGCTTTAGGAGATGATTGACCATTCAACACTTTCTTCTCAACTGAAAAAAAATATTCATTTTAATATTATTAAGGACGAAAAAAAAGGAATAAATTTTGTCCCAACACCAGTATCGCCAAACTTGTGTGTTATTAGAACAATTCGAATATTTTTACGCTTACCATGGTTATAATACGCCCGCTGTGTTCCGCAGTACTTCCAGTAACGAGTGGAACGGCGACCAAATAAATATTGATCGTGTTTATAGTTTTGTTACTGATTTTAGTATTTAGGTATAATTATACGTCAAGTGTAAAATACACAATTAAACAAACTATGCATACGACGATCGTAGATAAACATGCGCGCGTTGGGTTCGTCGACAGGTGCTGCCAAAATGCCTATAGCGGACGGAAACCCTCGCCTTAACACAAATTATATTCGTATAATGTAGCGCCATAAACTCGAACCTTACAGCGATTTTTTTCCACATACATAAAACCTACACATACCAATATCCGGTTTGTAGCCTTTGGTAGAGTCCGCGTCAGAATAATCGTCGTCACTGGACAGCTCACGCTTGACACGCTTGACGGGGGGTTCGTCGTCGGCGCCGCACCACGCCTTTACCTGGTCCAACGCACGTACCTTGCTGGTCCGTTGCAACCGCCTACCGTGACCAGACCGAAAAAAACAAAAAATATAAATTGTAATTTTAAAAACTATTTTGAGTCTCTAAATCTTTTTCAACTTTAATTTCACGTAAAAAAATATCCTACAGTAATATGTGGTGCTCACGGAAAACAACTTGTCTGGTTTACATTTTACCAGAATTACTATTACCAGAAACACTACAAAGTGAAAATGGTTTTGTAAAAATTCTAGCTAGGAAATTGATACTGTCTCTAAAATTATATACAGCTTAAAATTACCGAGACGACACAATCCCCAGAAGTTCAAGATTATGATCATAACACCACATCAGAGTGCTCTATAAAACATATAATTTACCACTAACTTACCCTGTTGGAGTCAAGGCTGGGCTCTCAAACTTCTTGACAGGCTGTTTAACCACTTGGGGTACTGGTGTATTCAATTGTTTTACCTACATAAAAATATCATCTATTACATAAAACAACAAAGCTTTTTTACAACAACATAGTTGTATTATTGTTACTGTTATTAATTTTATATATATAATTAGGAGGTAATTATAATTTAATTTGTACTATTTTACATATGCATCACGGTACTAAGAATCAGCAGGATGATGTCAAATTAGTAAGTATTCGTTTACACTGCAGGACATGACTGTCACCTTAAAAAAAGGTTTGAAGCATACTTCTTCACGTAACTTATTGTATGGATGGGAAAGTTGCATTAGCCCCAACCAAATATGATTTCTTAAGCTCAAAAGTTCTACAAGGCATTTAAAATGCTATCTAAAGGGTCACCTAGGACTGAAAAAAAATCCACAGCATAAAAACACTTAAATCCATTCCCAGTATGCACAATATCAGTTAACTTGTCAATCACGAACAATCAATATTTTTTTTGTTACTAGCTTGCAAACAAGCAAATGGGCCAATCGATGGTAAGTAGATATCATCACCCATGCATGTCTGCAATCTAGTTGCATCTCAAACAATAAGAAAACCAGGAACCTGCAGCTAACCAGCTCTCTAAGACTGCAATCCAATGGAGCAGTCTGTTACCTGCACTGGATGTTGCTGTTGCTGCTGCTGTTGTTGCGCCCGGAGCGCTTTGAGTTCCTTCTGGCGCGCTAATTGTTTCTCGAACGCCTCTAGCAGGTGTTTGCAAGTCGCCATGTTCTCCACTGGTTCCCACGTATTCTGTTCACTGTGAATATTTGTTTTTTTTTTAATAAGGAGGAAATGTTCAATCACCACAAATCTTAATACAACTTCATATGTATATGCAATTTCATAACAAATAACATTGTTTTGAGGTGTGTTGCTACTGGGGATGTTATGAATATGTAATTTTGGATCTGGATATGGATATATGAATAATATTTTACCGGTTTCGTTTACGGTTACGGATATGAAATTATTTCGGATAATCCGATTGTTTCGGATAATTTCGGTTAAGGATATTACATGATTTAGGACTTGTAACAAATATAATCTATTCTCAGGCAACATTTGACTTTCTTTCTAAGTATTATTATCATGGAATAGAAATATTAACAATTAAATAATAATAACGTCTAAAGATAAAAGCGACAGCAAGTATATTGGCTCAGAGAGCGAAAACTTGTCATAACGTGTTTCATTAAGACTCTGCCCCTATCCGAAACTATCCGAAACTTTTTTATCGGATTCGGTTAAGGTTTCGGATATATCATTATTTCGGATACCAGATAGATTCGGTTACGGTTACGGAGCTCCGTAACATCCCTGGTTGCTACTCCCGATTAAAAAGGAATGCCTTTAAATAAGTGACACTAGTGTTAATACTTTTTAAAGTAATACAAGGTTGTTTTGTTTCATAACAAAAATAAAGGGTGAGACAGACATTTTGCTCCATGTCATGTAAAACTGCTTGTGAGGGACCATTTAAGACAATATTTCACCTGCCATCTCCGGACCGCGCCGCTTATATTTTGTTTTGACAGATTCTAGCATCTGTATCCTAGTTATTAACTAAGAACTGAAAACTCATTGCGCTATAGCCGTGATACCCAAAGTGGTCTATGTCGATCCCAAAGGATCGACCAGGAAGTGCAAAGGATCGGCGTCCGCGTAATAAATGAAGTCCATGAGATGTAAATGGGGGTCCATGGTAGTGGATCTATTTTAGACAAGTCATGACTTGCCTTTCCATGAATTAAATTTACTTTCATAATACTTTTTTATAAATATACGAATTAACACATATCTATTTGTATATCTTACGTTTTATTTCCTCTGTGTGTAAGTTTTTATATTGTAAAAAATATTTTTCCGTGATAAATTGTAGCGTGTGTCAACTTTTTAGCTATACCTCTAACTTTGTCTGTACAAAAGATTACAGAGAATTGTTGGTTCGTATTTTTTTTTTGTTAATAGCCGACAAACTAGCAGACGAGCCTCCTGATGGTAAGTGGTCGCCGTCGCCCATGGACATCGGCAAGACCAAGGTATCACCGATGCGTTGCCGGCCGGGAAATGAGAAGGTAAGAAAGATAGAACTGCCTCTCAAGCCCCCAGCCGGAACACGACGAGTCGTTTGGCGACTGATTCAAGCAGGAGGGTGGCAGCTAGCCAGGCAGGCTTCGCGGAAAGATAATAATACCAGTAATAATATGAATGACTTAATAATGATACTGATAATATAATCCTTATGGGAAGCCCTACCACCGAGCGGGCCGGCTTCTGTCGCCTCTTACGACACATTTTCTACCAGCACGGGATTGGGGGGAGTATTCTAGGTCGCCCCAGGTAGTTTTAACTTGAAAACATAATAAACATCTACCTCGCTACTACGTTTTGTATATTAGCTGATTTTCACAATTATAATGTTACGGGCAAAATAGGGATATAGCGCACAGAAGAAATTAAAATCTTGACTATAGTATAAATATTTTTGATTCAAGATAAATTGAGGAAGCGCGAAATTATCTCGAAGTAAAAATAGCTTACGTTTTTTTTTATTTTTCAACTACAACTACACTTCACTTTGGGTTCACAATTCAGAATCGCTACAATTTAACCTTTCAAAGCGAGTAGCACTAAAACAGTTGTCAAAAACAGCTGTCAAAAACACATTTGAAATTTAAAGAATCAATAGTAGTTATCTACAGTACTATTTACACAGGGGGGTCTATCTAAAACCGAAAAACATGCCAAGTGGTCGATGAGGTAAAAAAAGTTTGGGCAGCTCTACGCTACAGGAATGTTATGGAGCTTCGTAACTGTTATCGAAAAAAAATAAAGTTTCAAATAATTTCGGACAGGGACAAATTATAAATAAAACACGTTATGAGAAGTTTTCACTGCCCGAACCGATACATTATATTTTTTACTACTCCTAAATCATCTAATATCTGTAACCGACATTATCCGAAACAATCGGATAATCCGAAATTTAATATCCATAACATCCACATTGCGCTATCGCAGGCTTTAAGAAAACCTACTACCAAGTACAAATACTTACTGCGGGTAGCCCTCCCATTTGAGCAGGTACTCATACTGCTTGCGGCGCGGGTTGAACCGCTTGGCGAGTATCTTCTCGACGACAAACTCGCCCGCGTCGGCCGGGTCGCCGCCTTCGCGCTCCGTGCGTCGTGCGATGCGCTCCGAAGGCGGCACGCGTTCCTGCGCGTTGCGGACTGATTCGCGTTCCATCACCTCCTGCATCATACTAAAGATAAGTCACATGTTCTTAAAACTAATTTCTTCCTACACTTCTTATTTCTTATACTCGCTTGTTTGGGAAACAAATTTCAATAGCTTAATGACTTTCATAAACTGAAAAATGAAAAATTATTTTGTTTAGAGTATAAACATAAAATATAGTTTTGTCTTTTTTAACCAGTAATGATTTAATTAGGTCTTTTCTTAGCAAATATTGTGGTACGTGCTAAAGCTGATTCCAATATGAATATCCTTTTAGAAACCACTCCAGTATGGTAGGTTTTTGATTTAATGTTACCTTAATAAAAATATTATTATCATTATAAGTGTGATGTATGTATTGTCAGTATATATCGTTAATTTACTAAGTTAATTCTCAACATACCTTAGACTTATTGGTAGAAGTTAAAGTCTTATTCTGAGAAGCCCTTTGCCCCTGAGATGGTTTAACCTCATCAATCTCTTCTGCAGATTGCTGAATCTCAGGTTCCTCCTTAAAGTTTACAAATAAAATTAACGAATATGATTAAGAATGAATCACTTGCTAGTATAATATTAGTAAATAGTTTTCTGTTTACACTGATTTATCAGATTTTTTGCTTAAATTTAGTTAAACATATATTATTATGTTAACCTAACCTAACCTAACCAAATATTTACAGAGCTTTGGTTTCAAACACATTACACAGGTTAAAAAACATTTTTAGAAGAAGGGTGGTAGCTATTCAGGTAAATAAAAAAGACCCTACCACCATGTACAAGTGTCTTCAGAATTAACTTTTAACAATGTTTATCCTCCTCATACACAGAACAATACTCATACGCTTCCATACCACTCGGAATGTTATACATGTGGTGTAAATGTGTAATATTCGTATTAAGAATCCGCATTTTTATACCTCAATTTATATGTCATTATATTCTAAGGAGTAGGTCACCTTAATTTTCTTTGGTCTGCCTCTTCGTCTTACTTCTGTTGTAGGCGTTGACTGTACAGGTACCAGCTGGTCTTCAGTCTTCAGTTCCATCTAAAATAAACAAATTTTAGCAAATTCTAATTTTTTATTTTAAGTTGAAGCATGATTTATTACCACATTTTATCCTTATTTTACATGTGCCATTTATAATTACAAAATTATACAAAAATTTAAATAAAACATTGAACTCAAATTACTTACAACTTTAGCATGTGCAAATTTAGACAAAGCCTGAACATTAGCTCCGGCAGTGATCCACGCCGTGCGCTGCGCCTCTGCCATGCGACACCACTGCTGGTACAACTTCCAGCTATTATCTGTGTTAGATGTGGATCCATCACGAGCAGAAGAACATTTCCACAATAAAAATGCCCACACTTGTGCTTTGCTCTCATTCTGAAAATTAAAATTTCTTGAACATTTTCATACATTCCACAAATTTTTCCAAATTGTGAGTTAATGTGCATGGGATTATGACTGAATCTGAAAGTCATGCAGCACTAATTGACACTAATATAACAAGCCAGTTGCCAAGCCACGTCATTTGAACCTAACTGCAATAATGCATGAGATATGTCATAAGGGCAAATACCGCAAGTAAAAAAAGGATATTTTATATGATGTCGACATTAATTGATTAAATAGAATTTTTGTACCAAAATAATTTAATCTTGGAAAACATTCTGTAAAAATGCCTGTTACTGGTACAAACACCCTGGTCCAATTTTCTGTACAAAAAAGTAGTGAGATAGAACAGCAAATCATTTATATGAAAACTAAGAGTTAAAATCAGATTACATAGAGATAATTTAATGGTGGAAACTCATTGGCCCTACATATTTAGTTTGTGATTTCAGCCTTAAATATTAGGTACATCTGATTAGCTGTAAGTATAATTTAATATTCATACATAAATAAACTTACACTATCCTTTACAGGTGATTTGCCTGTGCAGTTGCTAGCATCCTTGTGTTCCTTGAATTCCTCTATAAAGTGGAAAGCCGAGTGGCACTCACCACATACCAACACATCCAGTGTTGCCATTTGCTCATGGGCTTCTGTATTTGCAATTAAATGATTTTGAATTATTACTCGATGGGTCTTTCAGTCAATTAGTAATAAAAATATTGAAAAAGTGTTTGTCAATTAATTTTCCTAGTAACATAAAGCAGTGGACTGTATAAAAAATATATATATATATCCATTAAATATGAAACCTTATAACAATTTTTTCTTATATTGGCTAAAATATTATTCTCAATTGCAATTTATATGATTTCTCTAAATCTACATGTCATGAATATATGCATTTATTCACAAATAATTAGAGTTCCCTATTGATTGTAAGCCACATATTCTGTCCAGGAATGTTTCATAATGTAAGAAAGCAATAAGAATATGCAGCTCACAAGAGCTATTGCTATTGCTAAATAATATGTTTTCATAGTCACCAAACTGCAATATAATGCATTACAAAGACAAGAACAACTTGAAAGAATAATGTTATACTATGCATTTAAATAAATCTTTGTGAATCCAGAAACTTCAGCACAAATTCCTTTTATTTGCGCTTCAGAATTGCTAACTATTCATAACTCAAAATAACTGAAATCTACGTTATAACTACAAAAAAAGTTATACCAGCAAATTTAAGCTGAACACAACTCTACAGTTGCATTTAGCTTAAACACAAGTGTTGTGAATAATACTGAATAATAGTACTAGTGTCCTGAGCCCAGGTGAAATATAACAAACAAAGGCACTAATCACTAGTCACTTCATAGACATCATGGTCCCTAGCTTTCAATATTCACAACACACATCAGAATACATACAAATTAATTTTCTATTCATTTACAAATAACGATTACTGGTTACCTTTTAATGCAGTCGGATTTTTAGTCAATTCATCCGGGTTACCTACTGGTACTTCCTCAGAGGGAAGTGCCTCCCCTTCTTCCATAGATGTCATTATATTTTAACTGTAAATCTACCTGAAATGTGTAGAACTATTATTAATATTTACCTAGATATATCAGCACTTACAAAGTAATAAATATAACCTCATTAGGCCGGTTGATATTCCCGCCAACTCATTTTATTAACTCCAACATGATAATCACTTCATAATACATATCACAATGTTGGTAATTTAGCAGTTATGTTTTATTACACAAGTGAATAATAACCACTGTTTTAACGTTCATATCAAAAACATCTATTAAACAAATTCTTGGTAAGATACATACATAGACGCTCGTTTGTGATTAGTTGGCGTCGCTTCAATAAAATTAAATCTTCACTTTCATTATTATTTTTGACTATTTTGTCTTTTTTACACTTGAATTATATACCTACACAACCCCACTTACCAAAATAATGTCATTTATTATATTTACACAGATGAAATTTTATAAAGAACAGAATACAGCGCAAAACAGAACAAACTTCTCGGACAATCAAGTATTTTATGAGGTTAAAAAAAAGTCTCACCGACAAAGCCGCACTGCCCCCTAGCGATCGCCGACATTTTGTGTTCTCATTGTCAGCAAGTACAAGAATTAACCAATCAAGACGCAGCAAATGTAATATTTTGACCAATCACCAAAATAATAGTGATATGCATAACGTAACAAGCTTTCTGTTACTTGGTTGTCGAAATCTTTTGCCGACAAATATTGTTCTGCGTCCTTTTTAGACGAAATACGTTCTATTTGTAAAATAAAAGTAATTAGGACAGTCTACGTTAAACAATATTATTATTATTAAAAATGTATATATATATATGTTGTTTTCTCTTTTTATTCTATGAAATAGAATTCGTAGTATTAATATAATTTATTTTTTAGAACATATTGTGCTGTTATTGGAATGGTAGGAAAGTAAAACTCTTTATGAACGTATCAAATGTGAATGATAAGTAAACATTAAAGTATTAGTAGAAATATTTAATCTGTTTGGAGTATAATAATTATAGTCAATGTAGCTGTATAGAAAGACATAAGTTTCTAACAATTTAACGGTTATTCAGATACACGTTTAATACGCGTTACATAATTATTGGTATACTTTATAATTTACAAATACAAAATGTTGTCTTACGTTGAAAACTGTTGAACTAAATGGATGCGTATGTCTTTAAATTATTTGCAGTAGCCAATTGTGATAGTCATGTGGCAATCAAACTTTGCAAATTTTTATGAGTTAGTCTTTATAGTTCTTATGAAGTAGTCGTAGTTTATTCAACTTATAAATTCAACTTTTATAATAATTACATATTCTTTCATAGCAGCATATGCAAATAGTAAAAACCTTTTATATAAAATCCGTGAAATTTTGTGACATACAAATTCATTCAAACATAATACTTCTATGTTATGTTCTCTTTCGTTATGGTTCTTATGGTAGTATTTTTTCTCGTAGGTACATGTATAATTGAGGCAATTATTCGACGAAAGAAGCATATGGTACGTAACGAAAGAAAAGTTGAGGTTTATATTTTTTATTTTTTAATAATTTCTCCATCAACTGATATACATTTTTCACATTTACCACTTAAAAATATTAATTGTCTTTGTCCTCAAAATGATTCGCCATTTGACATAGTCACTCATTCTTCATTTCGTTGTTATTTGAAAATCTCTGGCTGTGGAAGTTCTTTTTCAAATTAAGAAATAAGACAAAAATCTGTAGGTGCCAGTCTTGACTGCGAGATGAGTGATTAATTATTGAAAATCACCTTTGTTTCAAGGCCAGCCTCACAATACTACACAACAGCCTCACGAGACTGAGTCCAATAGGCCAATGGTTAGGTAATCTATAAATAAAGTTCCCTCGCTATTCCAAAAAATTGTCGCTATCAGCTAATAGGCCGTACTTTCCATCGTTAATTTATTCGGCGGCTTTTCGCCTTTTTTAATCCATTGCATGGGCTTTTTTTGGACTCAAAAGCAATCCAAGGGGACAATCATATCATAAATTTCGGAATATTTATCGTCTGTTAGCTTCAAAAAATCCTTGAAGCTTACGAGTTCTCGTTACGAATCGTGATCCCTCCGCGCGCTAATTTCTTTTATATTTAAATTTTCAAAAAAAAAAAAAAAATCCAACTCGTTTCTTGCCAACTTAGTTTTTCAGCTTTCTACGATTTTTTAATTTTTCGGTCGACCAGTATTAATTCTTGTACTTTTTGAATTTCCTCAGAAACCAAGCAAGCATCATCTTGGTAGCTCTTTCGTCTTTGTTTAAGGAAGCAGGCCCATTTTTTCATCGTCGTACATGAAGTCTCAGAATTCTGAAAAACCGCTGACGTTCTTCAAAAATTTTTTCAAACTATTTCCTTTTCTTATAAGATACGTTATCGCGGCGCAGTGGTTAAAATGTCATGAATTTTAGGATTCAGCGGAAATACTGATGTTTGTTGTTGAACAGGTAATTTAATTATTATTTTGGACGTACTGGGGCGGCCTAGAATACTCTCCCGATCCCATGCTGACAGAACAAGGTGTCATAAGAGACGACAGACACAGAAGCCAGCTTGCTCGGTGATAGGGCTTCGCTGAACTCAATATATGTATTAGCAAGCATTTAAAACAATACCTATATCAACCAAACAATAAAATAATATAGATAACATGAATTACATGACTCCAAACTTGTTGTATCTAGCTCATGTTTCCACGTCGAGATCCTTATAATCCTGCAATCGTCAGTGGCACTAATATTGAGCAAAAACCAAACTGTCAATGAAAACAATCAAATCTCTTAACAACCATTTCGAATATGCCGAACTCTGAGGATTTACCACAACAGAAATCATCAAGCATATAATCTCTAACTATACTTTGAAGTTCAACTTCCTAGTTTTGATGATACATAGATACATACTTATATTTCGGGAGAGGCGCTTAACAACCTGCTTATTTTGAAATAGTATTCTATTGATTTGATGTTGAATAGATTGTATTTTATGAAGCAAGCGAGGTGGGTTTAGTTCAATATATTGCTAATTTGTTTAGTTTTAAAATTAATTTTGACTTTTGACTGCACATAGTCAATATCATCTAATAATGATCATTTTATGGAAGTTCATGAAAAAAAAAATTATCGTCAAGCTCTTAAACTTGAATTATATACATATTTTAAGTTTAATAACGTGTTTTTGTTGACGTAACGAACATTACCTTAATAACATTACATTTATAATCTCAATTCTCTATAAAAACAAGAAATACCATGAAAAGAAAAATATGTATACACCATGAATAGATAATTTGATTCGCATACGTTTATAATAATTTCAATTAAAATAGTAGCTTCTACCTGACGGTCCTCATATTAGATACCCTATCACTATATACATTATGTAGACCAGAAGGGGGGCTGATATCTTCATAAAAATAATAAGTTCTAATAACTTTTATATCATTGTGATCAATAATGAATTACACTGAATTAAAATAAGACAATATTATCGTGACACAGCGTGTTCACAAAGCCACCGTCATAGATCAAATGCCCCGTGGATACGAAACGTTATAATAAGACATCCTACGCGGCGTACGACCTACAGTGAGGCGCGGCCCATGCGTTGGGATTTCAGGACTCGAGGGACTCCTCCTTGTCCGGGCATTTTACTCGAGGGGTCAATGGCCCCTTGGTGACGAAGCCCCCGCTGTTGATTTGTCGTGCGCCACTTTGTGTAGGAGGTCTATGATGGCAGTGGAGTAGGGTATACCCGTTCAACTTTCTGCTTATAAACACAATAGGGCGGTTTATATATTGCACACTTATGTAACAAGCGGGTGTGAATCACTCTGAATCACGATAATAATGACTGTACGCAAGAAGGTATAAGCGTTCATAGTAAATAATTTTTTTTTTATTGTGTTACATAAATTTTTCATACATTTTGATAATCTGTCTGAGTGTTTATATATACATTTTAATTAATAATTTGGAAATGTATGTCACACAGTGATACACAATTGACATAAATGGCCGGGAATGTAGTACAGTACGATTCCTGTATTCCATATTATATAATACCTAGGTTACACGTTTAATTTGACCTCGGCACACACTGACAATCAGTACAATTCAAGTATGTATCGAATATGTGTTAAGCATACTTCATTTTTATTAAAAAAATAAGATTTTCTAAGTGTATTGTAATTAAACCAGAAAATACCTGCAACTTCGTTTGAGTAAATATCTTAATAGTTTTAGATTTTAGTTCACTATCGCAACATTTATTTCATCTGAAATATTTATTTATTTACCTTTCCAACAAAGTTTCATGATGTAAATGGTTTAACACCTGAAATTTTAAGTAAACCCAAAGTGTAAAACCCTCGCTGAGGCAACCACTCGCTCCCAGGTAAAGCCAAACGTGGGTTCGCGTTGCAGCATACATAAACAAAAAATTAAAGGAAACACTAAAAGAGGCACGGACGAAAAGTCTGTGGAGCTGTGATTTCATCAAAAAAATTATTTAACACATCGCTCAATAATAATAATGAATAAGTTAAGTATATACATTTAATCTTAATATTTTACTAACAAATAAGAACCGATTAAAAAGGAAATTATATAATTATTAATATTTTAACAAATAAAAACCAATTACATAACTTTTAAATTATATAAAACTATAGTAATATTTATGACACACACGAGGAAAAATAAAAATTAACGTGATTGCCGGAGAATTACAAACATAATGTTTTTATGATAACCAAACGATCTACCAATATTATATTATATAGTTTATCACTTGTGCAAACACATGTTCTTCCTATATACTAATTTTCATCAAGATCATTGAACATGATTTTGTGTTATAGAAGGACATACAGACACAAAAATTATATTTATTACATAGTTATGTCAATAAAATTAAAAGTACAGACAGAGTCTTCAGATGTTTATAAAGTAAAATAAAATATTTAAGAATATAAAAAAAAGGATTTTCATAATTCTTCTATAGCCATGGTAACTTGTTTCTTTTCATGTTGTGTCATGAATAGTACTAGTTTTCTATATAATATGATACAATAAACTTATAAAATCCATATATACTTATATTAAAAAACACTTTTTTAAAATATTTATTGTCTATAAATAAACTGGATAGGCTATTATTTTGATGTATATTCGTCGTTCGTGGATTTTTTGCGTTATGTAGTTGCACAGTAAAGCATCACGATATTCTGACTTCAAGAAAAGTTCGAGATGGCAGTGCTCAAAATCGATATTGTCTTTTGTACAGTATATTCAGTTTGCTCGCATGACCTTCAAGTTATAACACAGACTACTTAGACTCTCAGACACAGAGCACTTAGTTTAAATTAAAATTATTTTTCCAGTAATATTAATATATAATGAAATAGATTAGAGACAATTGTGTGTCATCCACCGATCTTTTTGTATCTTTGTTTTTTTAGAGTTCTATAGAGATCTTAAATCTATACATCCGCATATAGAATATAGAACTGTATTCTTGGACATTCATACATCCAAATTCTAATTTGGAAATTTAATTTTTAATCTGCATTTTTACTGACGCATCGTGGGACTGGGACGCTTTCTGTATTCACGTTCGCGTTGTATTCTTTTTTACGTTAATTTCTTTGTAATACGTGAGTATGATTTCAAATATATTGGTAGATTTCTAAAGGTACATTTTAAAGTAATTGTTTCGCTAATATTTATCACAGGGCATGTCGGGCATAGCGAGTGCACGTTTAGCCGAAGAAAGGAAAGCTTGGCGCAAGGACCATCCTTTTGTAAGTGTACCTCCAGGCATTCTGCTTTTATTGTGATGAAATTATTGGTTTAATTATATGTATGGTTGCTTTTAGGGATTTGTAGCGCGACCAATGAAAAACCCTGATGGATCCTTGAACCTAATGACATGGGAGTGTGCGATTCCCGGTAAAAAAGGAGTTAGTATTGTCTTATTATAACAGCCATTCCACCAGATAAGTGTGGAACACTTTTCAGTGCTATAGCTAACTTTTTTCTATTGCTCTTAAAATATCCTTAATTTTCAACTTTCAATATTTTTGGTTAATTGACTTATTAATTTTTCTAATATTCAGAACTCTTTCAGACGCCATGGGAAGGAGGCCTTTATAAGTTACGCATGATTTTTAAAGACGATTATCCTTCAAGTCCACCTAAATGCAAGTTTGAACCACCCTTGTTCCATCCAAATGTTTACCCATCTGGAACAGTGTGTCTGTCTCTGCTAGATGAGGAAAAGGACTGGCGTCCGGCGATTACCATCAAACAGATCCTTCTAGGCATTCAAGATCTACTAAATGAACCAAATGTCAAAGATCCAGCTCAGGCTGAAGCTTACACTATTTACTGGTGAGCAGTATTTTATGTAATTCATGTATATTTAATTGTATAGATATTTGCTATTATACATATTTTATCATAGTTGGAAATACAAAATAGATATTAAGCTATATTTGATATAATTACACTTGAAATCTTCAAATAATTAAAATACTAAAAATGCATAATTAGAGTATCTCTCTGTCTCATAATAAGAGATTTCTGCCTTGCAGTGTGTAGGTAATTAGAATAATTTTTGTGTAATACCAAAATTGTTTTATATAAATACCTTTCATAATTAATTGAATTTTGATGAAGTATTTGTTTTTCTTTCAGTCAAAACAGATTAGAATATGATAAGAGAGTCAGAGCGCAGGCACGGGCAATGGCTGCTACAGAGTGAATCTAATGCTGTATGTAAGAATTTACCTGAAAGAACTGGCTTTGCCACCTTGTTTTGTAGCATGGGGGATTTTATATTATTTATAAATATGTCTTAAATGTATTGCTGTCCTTAATACTTAAAATATTGATTAAAACAGCTAATAAACCAGTGCTACAAAGCTGGTTGGCTGCAGCCAGAGGATAGTGGTCAACATAAGAGTTTTTGCCTATAGATGCAAATAAAAATACTGAATGAGGAAAGAAGTTAGAAATAAATATAAAATTTCATTTTAAATTTGTTTAGCATTATGTAATTACTACTAGATATAATATTCTAGTTTTTAACATTATCTAAGTTTTGTTTAATTTATTTGTCTGGATCATTGTAATCCCCAAGCATTAACAAAGTGTTTTTAACATGAGGGCACATACAAGGAACTTACAAGAAAAACTGTAATACAAAATAAGAAAGATATTTGTGATAAATTATAAGGTAAACTGTGTTCAGATTAAATTACCTTTTTTTGGATGTGGAAATAGGAAATATTAACAGTCTTTGTTGTGTTATTTTTTGCTGCAACTTATTATTAATGATACATTTCAGTGGTACAGCACAGACAGAACTTTGTACGAATTTGAATTATTGTCTTTTGAAGTTATTTTTCGAAACTAAAGAGTATTAAATAAATTTTCAAAACGAAATTTGGATACAATTTATTAACATGTAAGTTATGGTGGAGTAATGATATTATAATTTTTTTAGTCTACCTAGGTCTAAATATGTCAAGCTATATTATCTACTATTTTTCATTATAATAAGTTGCTTATTGTAGGTATGACACATATTCAAAATTACTTAATTGAAATAGAAATAATAAATATAATGCTATCTCAGCTAGAATATTAGTATTTCATGGATAAAGCCGTGAGTTTATTTGTCCACATACATTTTGAGATACATTAAGATTACAATAGTAGTCTTTCATTATGTTTATAATAACAAATCAAATTGGATTATAGTAATATTGAACATGTTTAGCCCAATTCTGGAACACTTGTTAGAGAATCAATAAAAATGAGAATCTTCATTATTATTTTTGTATCTTTATGTTAGACTTTGAAATAAATTAATATTAAAGGCGTTTGTTTTATCTTTTTATTAAAATAATCTACTAAGTAGTGAATTTTAATTGCGCCTTGGTTAAATTTTTTAAATTTGTTAAATTGGTTAGTAGTCCTATTGTAGTAGTATGTAATTGTAATACTGTAGTAAATGTTTAAAAATGCCAAAATTCGACAATCCATAATAATGTTTTTATTAATTGTAACAATCCATTATGTATTTATAACAATGCATATCAATGTTTTCTAAACATCAATACATATAGTCATGAAATAAAAGAGGGTGTCAGTGGTGGTAGAATAAGAGTTAAGGTTTGAATAAAAGTAGACTGATTCACTATTTTAAATCCTTAATGAACAGATGAACTCAAATTTTTAATTTAAAAACATGGATATTATTAACACCTTGATAGGTTGGGTGGGTGTGAGAATATATATGTATCCATAGATTACATATACCTCTGAATAATTGGGATAATCGTTAAGCCAAATGTTTGGCAGTGGTCATTGGACTGATTGAAGTATAATATGTGTTGAAACTCATTGATGAAATTCAAAAATATTAAATCATTTTAACCTTCTCAGACAGTTCTGTGCATTCTCCGCTTAAAGAGCTTCATCATCTTCATGGCACTAATGCCAAAGTTCCAGACACACCATTCATCATTATAAGGAGCATTGGAATCTCAAAGGGTGTGTAGTATTAACGAGAAAAAGCTAAATTAGGTTGGAAAACTCGATGTACTGAACAGCACAAAGCACACGCCTACACAACGCTTTTTGCTATACAAAGCCCAACTATGAAATATTGCTCTTATCTTTGGACTGATGCACCCAATTCCAACCAAGCCCACATAACTGCAAGCAGTAGCATGCTTTTAAGAGTTGTTGCACCGTAACTTACAAATAGTTTACGAAACAGTACTTTTCCTACCGTCTAATATTATTGTCTACAGACATAATTCTGAGTGTTCCGAGCATCTATTCAAGTTTATGCCACTTTTCTTCACCGCACAACTTATTGAAAGCTGAGGTATCATCCAGACCGCCTTACTTCGTGGGAATTACCATTGTTGTCTTTTCGCGCTCCTTCTTACGGCCCTGAGGAATATGGAATAAGCTTACTTTCAAGGTATATCTTTCGCACTGTAATAAAGAGTTCTCAAAAAAAGGTGTGAAACTAAATTTTTCAAGTTGATAACGCATTTGCGCTTTTCCTGGCATTGCGATGTCCAGAGGCGTATCAGGTGGGCTATGATAACTACTTTGCTTTTTATTTGGTCTGTATACTGGCATCTTGCGGAATCTGTGCATTTTGGCCTGTAATAAAATAATTAGTCTTTGCGCACTGTTTGTATTGATAGTTTAAGTGAAATTGAAGACTGATTTTCTTGTTTATTGTAATAAAGGTTTCATTTACTTTATACGTTAAAATTTGCTTTGCGTTATATGTTAATAATGGCAGACGACGAGCCGGATCCCAAAGAGTACAGATGGGAAACAGGTTATGAGAAAACTTGGTAAGTTGTGATCTTTGCTTAAAGAGTACGGTACCGTAACTTATTAAATTATACTCGTTTTTGTAAGCTGTTTTTTATCATAACAGAACATTAATTAACCGAAGATGAATCAGTTTACTGATGATGATTTACTACAAATAGCATTTTATTAATAATACAAATAGCAAATAATAATCAGGATGCTAGAGACGAATTACTCTATATGTCATTTTATCATGACACAAAATAAACATGGTTTTAAAGGGAGGCTATTAAAGAAGATGAAGATGGGTTGGTGGAGAGTCTGGTCGCAGAGTTCGCCCAGAAGGCGGCGAGGAAGGCCGCAGCTCCTCGCCGCGGCCCCGTGCGACTAGGGATGATGCGGCACCTTCTGGTGGCTATCGACTGCTCTGAGGCTATGAATTCGCAGGATTTGAAGCCCATGAGATTTCTGTGCACTCTGAAGGTTTATTCATTGTATTTTAATTTACAGTACATGAAACATGTAATTTCTGGTGACTTAATTAATGTAATTTTACTTCACATAACTTGGACAATTTATCAAAGCGTTCAACTGGCTGGAATACTGACTGGGCTTAATGCCATTAATTAATTTAGACATGGTTAAATTTCGTTTTTTGATTTCATATATTTACATTATCCTTATTCTCATATCCACTTGACATTATGTACATCCAGGCACTAAGGTTGCTTAATGACATTGCATCCATAGATCTTTCAACAACATACAACATAGTGCAGTATGTCTACTTTAATAAGAGCTCTTAATTTTCTTCAAGGTTTGGCTCACATTATCTGTACTGATATTATAAAGATAGTGGGAATTTGTGAGTTTGTGTGTAAGGCAATCTCTAGAACCACTGCATTATTTTTGTAAAAGGTACATGATTCCAGATGGACATATGCTATATAAAAGCTATATTCACTTTGTTTTATACTATTTAGAAATTTGCAAGGATTAGCATACCAATGCAATATATACTAAGATTGATTTATTCAACCTGACTGAAGTTGGGGTAAGTGCCTAGTGTGTATAGAGAAATGCATAGGTTACTCAGTAGATCCATTAATATAATAGAAAAAAAGATAACTATCATGTTTTTGTATGTTGTGTAATTGTCTAATTATGCTGTATTGGGGCATCTTAGAATACTCCCCCCCAATCCCATGCTGGTAGAAAAGGGTGTCGTAAGAGGCTACAGAAGCTAGCCTGCTTGGTAGTAAGGCCATGCATAAGGATTATGTTATCAGTATTATTATTAAGTCATTAATATTATTAGTGGTATTGTTATCTTTCTGTGAAGCCTGCCTGGCTAGCTACCACCCTCGTCCTTGAATCAGCCGTCAAACGACTCGTCGTGTCCCAGTTGGGGGCTTGAGAGCCAGAACATTCTTACCTTCTCATTTCCTGGCCGACAACGCATCAGTGATACCTTTGGTCTTGTCGATGTCCATGGGCGACAGTGACCTCTTGCCATCAGGTGGCTCATCTGCTCGTTTGTCGTCTATTAACATAAAACATATATATATATTTTCATTAGTCCAGTACAATATTGATTTGAACTTTTTTTCTTTCACTATGTTATGAACTGATTTGTTACATTTACATTATATTTGTTTTTATTAAGTTTATTGTTATTTTGGTATTCTTGTGGAATGGAGAAGAAACAATATTTATAATTAACATAATATTCATATTTTAAAAAGAATTATGTGTGGTCTGTCACTAATTATAATTTGTTATTGTACTTTTAGCTTTTGGAGAAATTTATTGAAGAATTTTTTGATCAAAATCCTCTAAGCCAATTGGGAATAATAGTAATGAAAAATAAAAGGGCCGAAAAAGTCACTGAACTCTCTGGCAATATAAGAAAACATGTTAAAGCTGTACAAGGGCAAGTTTGTCTTTCTAATAAATTAAAAATAAACATACAACAGAAATCTCAATAACGTTTACACACTAACATTTGCACACTCACACCCCATAGAAACAGTAAATGCTCATATAAGGAATCAGACTCATAATCAGAATATGACTTTGTGTGAAATAGTCTAACTGATGGTATGTGATTATTGCCACTAATGCACAGATGGGTTTTCAGTCAGAACAATGCATTACTGTAATCAAAAGAAAGAATTTTCTTGACTGACTTGATTTGGTTGACTTAACTTTAGAAGATTCAGCTGTAGTGTCAGAGAGGCAGTAATAATGTGGGTGCTCTGATTCCTTTTTGTTCTACAACACTTTGGTGATGTCTTTGGTGTTACTGAAGTTTATGGGCAACTGGCTACTAAACATCAGGTGGTTTCTTTGTTCCTGTGTTGACTATTATGTAAAAATAATATAAATTTTATTAAAATGTTATGTATGTAGGCACACAAGACACAAGGTATTCTTAAACTCTGTTGGAATTATTTTCTGAAGTATTCTGTAATCTGCATTACAATTTGCTATATGAACACAATAAAAAAATATTTTTTAGTCTCATGTAATTGTAAATAAGTAATTTTCTTGTATAGATTAACAACATTGGCATTAACTGGAGAGCCATCCTTGCAAAATACTTTGGAGTTGGCTGGCAGAGTGCTCAAACCATTACCTAGTCATGCATCGAGAGAATTACTCGTTTTAATGGCCTCACTCACTACCTGTGACCCTGGGGATATTAACACCACTATACAGGTATGTTATTAATTATACTTTTCTAAGTAACTATTAACTGTAATAGAACCTATTTTGATATAATTATCTTGTTCTGGCAACAAAGATGTCACAAAATCTCCAAACAATTTTTTATTTTCTGTTTTAAACTTTCAAAAGTGCTGTTTCTAAACATCTGTAAAACAAAAAAAAGGATCATAAATATTTATCAGTAATATTCATTTGTTTCTTAGTGGACATAAATGTTTTAAAAGGTACCTATGCTTTCATAAAATTGGAGTCCCATTTGACTGGGTCAGTAAGAATAATGAAATATGTTAAAAGATGCATGAATATGAGGTTACTGAGATTACACAAACGGAAATGTAATTTAAATATTTTGTGCATGTACTACTCTACTCTCATACACAATATTGTCCCTTTCAGATTCTTATTGTCAATTACTTATTTCATTGTTCTTTTACATATATCATATTTAGTTTTCCTTATTGCATTTTTTTATCAAAATATACTAGTTCTATGTTACTATATAAGATAGAATAATTAGGGAGTTATGTTATGTCACATTTGTAAATTCTAACTACAGGCATTGAAAACAGATGGCATTAGGTGCTCAGTGATTGGTCTAGCTGCAGAAGTAAGAATATGCAAGAAGCTCTGTCAAGACACTGGAGGGGAATATGGAGTAAGACAATTCTGTAATATCTAAATGCTCTATTCCTGTGATTATTTAAATTGAAAGTAAATATGGTAAGTATATTTAATATTAAATAAACATTGTGATATAGAGATGACTAAGTTATCAACATCTGCTTAAATAGGAATATAGTACAAAAAACTCGAACATGTAAAAAAATTAAAGATTACTTGCATAATAATTGCTATTCATTGTCCATAACATTACATGACATACACAGAAAGGTCCCTTTTTTCTGAGCGGAGATATGGTATCTACATTGGCTTACGCCAGTTTTATTTGGAGGTCGGGAGGTATCGATGTACGTGTTTACCGCGTCGATCGGGCTCAGTGGCTGTAATTTTTGGGGCCTCTTTTTCGTTATCTGTTTGATAAACTACAGCAGGTCTCTAAAGTGCGGCTTCACCTAAATGATCGGATTTAGTTACTTCAGTTTCTTGCTCCTTTTTGCTTTCTCGTGATAACCGTTACACACGAATCATGTGTAACCATTGATATACCACTTGATCGTAGGTGGTATTAGACGACGTACACTACCGGTCACTACTGCTAGAATATACGGCGCCACCGCCACGCGCGCGTGCGCTTGATGCAGGTCTGGTGAAAATGGGATTCCCGCACACTGCGCTGCGCGCCGACCAGCCTGATCAGACGGGCAGCACTGACCCCCCAATCACCGTTTGCATGTGGTATGAGACAACTGTTAGTTATCCATAATAAAGTTGCGTGTCGAGATTTACGGGTTCGACACAACGATAAAATATTACCGCAAAGAGTTTATCTGTCTTCGCATCATTAATATTCTTTACAAAACGTTGTATATTTATATATAAAATCCGTGCATTGAGATACTCGACCTTATGCACAAAGCATAAGCGTAAGGGAAACGTCATTGGGAGACCTCCGCACCTGAGAGTTCTTTGTAATGTTCTGAAAGGTCTGTGAATTAAAAACTGTCAGAGATGATTCAGCAGTGGAACAATTGGGGGTTGTAATGATGAATCCATAGTCATGTAATCGATAAAGTTGTATCCAATCCGTATACACGTTGTATATACAAAGAAAAAAGATAAAGAAAGAAATAACTATTTCAATAATAAAATGGAGGTAACAATAGGTAATGCATGCATATCAAAATACGGACAATACACGGTGCAGTACCCAGTAAATGGCGGAAAGGGACGAACTCAGTGGCGATCGCTGTATATACAGAAATTGTTCTATCTGAATTTGGTTTTTATTGTATGTGTGTGTGATTGCAGTCATTTAGAGGAGGGCGAGGGTGTGGGGGGCGAAGGGCACCTGTGTCCGCAGTGCCGTAGCAAGTACTGCTCGTTGCCGGCGCAGTGCCGCACCTGCGGACTCACTCTCGCATCCGCACCACATTTAGCTCGGTTAGTGTTTGACTAAATTATAGGTATTCTATATTAATAATTTTGTAGTGTATGTATCTATTTCATAGAGCAGTATGCGTTGTCTCATGTATACTGGTAGAGAAGGTAGTTGTCGAGCCGGGTGTCTTATGATAAACAGTCAATCTTCTGACGGACATGATACGAATCGGACGTATGCCAGCGCACGTAGCTGTGGATAGGAGTGAGCCCGTGTTAGTTCCCAGTGTCTCTTAACGTGAATATACGTGAAGGACCACCGGAATTTACAACCGTCAAACCAGCCGACGGGCCATTTAATTCATAATTCATACTAAAATGTGAGTTGTACCTAGCCAGGCAGGTAGAAGACCCTGCCATCATCCACGAGTGAAATATATATATATATCAATATATATCAATCATACAAGTGTCCAGCGACCTCTAACAGATTTTATCATGCTATTGGTTTTGTCATTGTGCTACATTATCTGAAATATTAAATGACGCATATAAACTACAAAATTGTATTCAAGTCAACCTTTCAAATGTATTTATAGTAATATGAATGTAATGTCAATATATATATATATATACAAATGTTAAAATAAAATTGCATTACAGATCGTACCATCATTTATTCCCTGTTGAAGCTTACGAAGAATTGAAAAATGAAGGACAGGCCCAATACTGTTTTGCTTGTTTGAGGAATTTCACCGACCTCGACAAACAGGTGAGTTTACCTGATTATTGCGGTCTAAGATCTTTAAATTTGAAGTCAAGCTAAACTCCCCTACTTGTCTTTCGCTGACCAATGCTCCTGGTGTCATTTGCTTACTGGTGCATCAACTGACATATTTTTCATGCTTGACGGTTGTTATCATCAAAAAATGTAATAATAAATAAAAATTTAATGTAAATGCTGTTAGCAACATGTCTGTTGAATAGCTTTCGAACAACATAAGTTTTGTCTGTCCTTTTACAATAAATACAAAATATAGTTAATTTCTAAAAAGAAACATCGCTTATTGATGATAATCATTATCATTTGAAAGTGGCCGACGAATGTACAGACGAGACAAGCGAGAGATCTTATTTAGGTTACCTTTAAAATAAAAGATCATATGGTCACCTCCCCGTTCTAGGATGTCTTTGCGGTAGGTATGGACATAATATACAAATGACACGCAAACACCTATGACCTGAGAACAAACATTTATATGTCACACAAACTTCCGCTCCGGCCGGAACGAACTCGGACGCAAACTTGAGAACAAACATTTATATGTCATATAAACTCCCGCTCCGGCCGGAACGAACCCGGACGCAAACTTGAGAACAAACATTTATATGTCACACAAACTCCCGCTCCGGCCGGAACGAACCCGGACGCAAACTTGAGAACAAACATTTATACATATGTCACACAAACTCCCGCTCCGGCCGGAACGAACCCGGACGCAAACTTGAGAACAAACATTTATATGTCACACAAACTCCCGCTCCGGCCGGAACGAACCCGGACGCAAACTTGAGAACAAACATTTATATGTCACACAAACTCCCGCTCCGGCCGGAACGAACCCGGACGCAAATTTGAGAACAAACATTTATATGTCATACAAACTCCCGCTCCGGCCGGAACGAACCCGGACGCAAACCTGAGAACAAACATTTATATGGCACACGAACTCCCGCTCCGACCGGAACGAACCCGAACGCAAACCTGAGAACAAACATTTATATGGCACACAAACTCCCGCTCCGGGCGGAACGAACCGGGGATCCTTCGCTCAGCTGGTAGAGTCACTACCAACCGGGCTACGGTGCCATCCAGGAGCAGATTAGTAAAAATTAAAGGTAATACATATATTATATATGTTTGTGTAGATATATCGTTGCGGTCGGTGCCGCGAGTACTACTGCTGGGAGTGCGAGTGCGCGGTCTCTATCTCGGTGCACGTGTGTCCCGGCTGCGCCGCGCGTCCCCGCCTCTACCAGCGCCTGCCCGACAACACTGCCACCAACAGATAGCCCCCGACAACACCGACCACTGTTGCACGGTGTTCGACGATCGTTCTCCCTCTGAAATGTTTCATAGGTCGAAACTTTCGCACGTGTTGTACGGCTTGTCGCGCACGCTTCGTCCGCGCGTAATTCTAATTGGACGTAATTCTGTTGCGTCGTAAATGAAACTCATCGTTGATCCTGCGGTGGGACGATGTTTTTCGTCGTTTATTGTTGATGATTATTCCTAAGTATTGTTCGCAGACTGGTTGAAATTCGTTCTGTTTCCAAAAACTTTTATTAATAACTGTAACGGCTCGTCAATATCGATACTGAGTAAAAAAAAAAAAGGAAAATTGGGTGAGAAACAAGAGAAGAAACCACTGAATCGTTTCGTCTTTGGTTTGGTATTGATGTAGTGTTGATTCGAAATTATTTAATGGTAATAACTATGTATGTTAAATTGGACAGTAATAAATGGCCACATTATCGTTAATACTTAACATTATAATCATTTCGGACTTTTAAGCTTTGTGTTTGATTTGGGGGATATCGAAATTACATAGCCCTCATAATATATGGCGCCGAATGTAATGTAAGGCGCCTCTCACTTAATAGTGGTTCTCAGCAATTTATGTTTCCTTCGTGTTTTGACGGTCACACTATATACATATACTATAGTCATGGCATATACATTGCTGTTTTAAATCTGTTAGAATATACGTTTTATAATCTATGTCTGGATAATAAACAAATATATAAGTTTTAATGTTTTTAATTGGCCTTAAGAACAATGAGGGAGAGTCATGCGAGTCGTGCCCTAATTGATTTTAAATACAAATTTGACTAATAAAAATGGTAAAATTGCCGAAAACTGAATTAATTCAGTTCGCTTATTATTATTATTATAAGTTTAGTGTGCGTCACTGTTCATGTCAGTAGTAGTAAAAGTAAAATCCAACTACCACGTCTTATCTCGGTGTGGTCTCAGACATAACAGTAATAATTGAGATTCTTTTTGAGCATTGATACAAAACGTCAAGCGTATTTTGTGTTGCTAGTCTCGATTCACTTGTTGAAAAAAATCTATTTTGTAATTGTTTGTATTGTTACAGCCGACGATAACTCATTGAGAGGTCAGAATCTTCTTGTATCTGAGTCTTGATAAGGCACTTCTGCATTTTCATGAAATTAATTGACTTATGAATGAACGAGATAAAATTTGATCGAAATTTGCAAACAGTTCTGAAGTCAAATTGTGCCATTCTTTCTACAAATCCCTATCGTAACAGGTCACGGAAAAAGCGACAAGAAACAGTTTTGTCTATAAATTAATCATGTAGTTTGTAATAACCGTGTATCGAGTTTTAACTAAAATGAGCAGTATCACTTAGTGTTTACCTGTGTGTAGT
Source organism: Megathymus violae (assembly GCA_003671415.1). Taxonomy (NCBI): domain Eukaryota; kingdom Metazoa; phylum Arthropoda; class Insecta; order Lepidoptera; family Hesperiidae; genus Megathymus; species Megathymus violae. The sequence continues at coordinate 3,934,236 of PDGT01000019.1, read as the reverse complement.
CCTTTGTTCGAATCAGTTATGAGAACAGAGTGTTTTCAAAGGCATTTGCTCATCGTGGTAAACCATGGTCTTAATTCCTCTTATTTTGAAAGTTGACATGAGCCGACTGGTGGTGGTTTATGAATTGTATTATTAAGAGTGTGAAAACTAAATTTGTGATATTAAGGAATGATTTTGAAATAAAAATGTGAAGTAACGTGTTCTACATTTTATTTAAGTAAGTATATATCACATTTGTTTTCCTACGTAGCTTTGTAAAATGCACATTCTGTCTTTACATTAGAAATACACAGTTCGAAAAGCACCTACTCCTTATAATTACGGACAAATAGTCTTTGTATGGTTTAATCACAGATAGAATCTCACACTGAAAATTTTTACGATGCGTAGTCAAATTTACTTAAGTATACCTAGATGACTTAGGTAAATCAATTTTTGTGTTCATACGAATTTTAGCTTTTCATACGTCTTAGTAATGTTATTTGGAATGCTACCAAAATTGGTCAGTAGCTTGATGAACGTCTATTGCTTGATGGTGATAAAAAGTTAAGTATACATTGATAATTTCGACAGTACGTAACTTCCGATACTGAACGCAGATGTAGGCGCAGCCCTAGGTATGGATGTATATACATATTCGGGTGGTAATCGATATATTGCATTCAGTTTATAAATTATCATCTATCATTCGGAACGTTTCCACTGTCAAAGTTAACCCATTGAAGCAGATTTCGTAATTTGATTATGAAGAACATCAATAGTATATTTAGGCTGTTCGATGTTATTGTAAAAATAACATTTATAGTAGCATATATGTATATCACAAAAATATTTCTTACAACAGGCTCTTTAAGGTAACATCACCTACAAGGCGACAATAATATGGGTATTTAATTTTAAAAACATCGAAAACATTAGATCATCTATTTAAAGGTATATATATGTAATGCACAATCTGTCAATAAAACATCCAAAAATATAACTTAAGTCGTATAGCTCACTTCATGAACGATGCCGGCGACGGTCACGGGAACGAAAATGACAGTAGAACGTATAATATATATGTATGTATATAAGTATAAATGAAGTACACGAACTTCCCCATTAAGGAAAATGTCGTACTATGTATATGCACAGCGATTGATTATAAATCCGCAACATTATAAAAAATATCGAATCAACAACGTGATAAACAATCGGCTCTTTAAAGCCGTTTAAATAAATGCCGTGGTGATTTTATGAATTTTAATTTTAATAAAACTACTACTTTTTCCAATTTTTTATAAGTCATCTTAACCTGCATATTAGTTGATTAGAATTTTATATCTTCTTTATCAATTGGCAGTTTAAATCAATCACCTTATTGTCTATTATAGATCTGATATGATTTGCAGAATATTACCTGAACCAGCATTTGAAATGAATGGGACCAATAGGTAGTTCCATAATTCTAGGCGTCTGGTGGAAAAGTTACTGCGGTATAGTATAAATACATGTTTGGACGTCATACGTCTAGTATTACTGGTTGTATGGCAAGTAAAACATAATTTCGTTACAGTTAACAAGTCATGAAAATTTTTGGAATATAATAATAATTAACGTATATATTTTTGTTGGCGTGTCAGTCATCATTCAACTGACAACGAAAATGCGTCACTTACAACAGCTCCATTCACACTTCTTGACCTTTATTCACCTTCTTACGCGTAACCCACAAAATATTATCTTTTTGGTAATACTGTTCAATCTGAATCAGAGATTTGCCCTTGGTCTCGGGCAGCAAGAGGAAGAGCACTAGCGTAGCTAGAAGCGCCGAACCTCCGAACAATCCAAAAACCCCGCTGATACCGATATTCGCTTGCATAATTGGATACAGTTTCGTAAAGCCAAATAGAACGGTGTTGAAAATGCAGAATATGTAGCCTCCACAAAGCCCGCGTACTTTAGTCGGCAGGAGCTCTCCTATCATTAATCCAGGGAGTAAGAAGAAGCCCAATGTATTGCTGGCCACGTAACCGAGGACGAGCAATGGCGGCAGAATGCCAGATCCCGGCCCTTGATTTAGCAATAGCGCTAGGCCAATAGTACAGACGGCCGTGCCTACTCCGGACACGAGCACGAGGGACCGGCGGGTCACTTTTAACAGCAGCACGCACGCGACCACTGTGACCACGAGCCTAATACCACCACTCGCGATAGCCGCTTTCTGAAATCGATAAAACGTACATATTTAATCGACTGACCTCTGAATAAAAAATCATTATTATCGCGACCCATATCGTCACACTGCTGGGCTCGGGTCTCCTCTCACAATGAGAGGGGTTAAGGCCATAGTCCGCCATGCTAACGAGTGTGGGTTGGCAGACTTCACATACCTTTGAGAGCATTAGGAGAACTCTCAGGTATGCAAGTAAGTGATAATGAATTTATAATACGCACATCATTTCAGAAATTAGAGGTGCTTGCAGGATTCGAACTCTTATCTCCCGTGCGTGACACGGATTAAAAGTTAGTTTGTATGTTTTTTCCTGTACCATTTGTAACTTGGAATCGTACGTAGTGCGGGAGTTTTTTCAGCGTTCATTCGTCAGAGTTTGTTAGTAAAACAATTTTATCTTTCTGGATACTGGATAATTGTAAGTACTCGGTTACTGACTAACGAGGATAGCTACATCCCTGGAAGCCGGTATGTCTTAAAATACAATTATATTTAAAAACGCTAAATCTTTTTATTCCAAAACTCACATGAGGGGCGAGAGAACCACCAGCGTCAGTTATGATGTCAACGGCGTAGAATATGACGACATAACTGCCAGAGAGTATTTGCAGCATGTTGAACGCGTTGATGAGCAGCAGCGGCTTCAGGACCGGCGGGCGACACACTGTCGCCAAGAAACGTATCGTCTCCTCTCCCCGAGCCTTCTCCTTCTCCCTTGCAGATATTAGCTCGTGGAGTTCACGTTGTGCCTAAAATATTAAGTACATGTCAACAGTGCATCTATTTCATTAAAGCCTTTTGGTTATTTTTGTGCATCAGTTTGTTTTTATGTTAATAGCCGATAAACGAGCAGACAAGCCACCTGATGGTAAGTGGTTACCGTCGCCCATGGACATCAGCAAGATCAAAGGTATCACCGATGCGTCGTCGGCCAGGAAATGAGAAGAAAGTACTGGCTTACAAGCCCCAAGGGTACTACAAGGGTAGTAGCTAGCCAGGCAGGCTTCGCGAAAAGATAATAATACCAGTAATAATATTAATGACTTAATAATAATACAGATAATATAATCTTTATACAAAGTCCTACACCAAGCAGGCCCACTTCTGTCGCCTTTTACGACACCCTGTTCTGCCAGCATGCGATGGCGGGGGTATTCTATGCCGCCCCAACACGGCACAACAATCCGTTATCAATTTGGCGCATACTCGAATTTAACTTTTAACTTAAAAATCTTCCGAAACCTTAACTTTTTTGTATAAAATGTAGTATCAACTAGGTATTATGCTACATGTTACTAAATAAGCTATATCATAATAAACATTTTTTTAATCATATCTTTCTTTTTTCTCGTTTTGCTCAATCAGCACTATAACAAAAAAAAAATTTGTTGAGAAACAATTTAAATTTAACTTTACAGTACAACTATGTTAACACGCGACGTTATACAGAACTAAAATTGTTCTTTTATAATTCAAATGACGCAAATTTTAGTACCAAGAAATTCGGATTATTAATTACTAATAACCCGCGTTTACAAGTTATTTTTTTTTCTTTTGAGTGCCGGTTTTCAAAAATTATTTGAATTACATAGTTCCTAATTTATATTATTTATGGCAATTAGCAAATAAAATACTTAAAACATTGTTTATTAATTTCTTAATACATTTTTCACGCTATTTGTTTGTTGCATTGTATCCAGTCGGAACAGATCCATTTCTCGCTGTACTAATATATACAGATGGAGAATAATATCGAAAAAAAAAGTGTTAGCTACGTCTTCTATATGTATACTAATATTATGAGGAGTGCGAATTTTGTGAGTTTGTGTATATGTGAAAGGTATTCTCCCGAACCACGAGAACTATTTGAAAAGTTGTTTTATAGTTTAAAAGGTACATTACCGGATCGACATAGTTTATGTAGTGTAAAATAAATTCTCCGTCCCTGTCTGAATGAGATAATTTAAAAAAGGAGCACGCGTTTTCTTTCGGGTTTTACTAACAGATATACTGATTTATAAGGAAGGTTTAAGTGTATGATGACGTATCAGTAGAAAGTATAAAATGCCTGATAAAAAAAATGTCTGGTTCGATTATTATTTGTGAACCTAAGAATCAAGTTTCCCGATGCGAAACACGAAAAAAAAAATTATATAGTTCATTAACGAGTATTTAGGCCAAATCTGTAAAATAAGACTTCCGTATCGATCGTAGAATTAAATACCTACACAATAAAAAGCACAATAAAGCAGCACAACGCTTTTGCCGCCGAGCATTCGAGAAACATGTCATCAATTGACAACGCTTCTTCATTGAGCTCATTAGCAACGATTGTTGAAATAAACGCGAACAGGGCGCACTGTATGACAACACTATACGTAGGTAGGTAATATAAATTAATGGCTTTTAACTGTACTCTATTAAACTCATAGACCCTGTTATGTACAACATATTATATACACAAAGAATTGACATTTAGATACATTCATATAACAAGTTAAATCTTGTTTAGCTATTTATGTAACGTAACAAAACTAATGATTGCACATTCAATATGTTATTTCAACCTATAAATTTTTTAAATACTTTTTAAGGTGACTAGTTTGACATTTATGTAGTTCGCGAAATTAAAATTTTGGGATTGTGTTTTATGTCGTCAAAATGCGTTTTGCGACGAAGTTTACTGAATAATAATAATCAAAATCATTATAACATCGCTCCGACTTATTTTATCCTCGGAATTCATCTTTTATTTAATATTTAAATTCTTAACCTATCTATCCACTTAGCTTATCTCCTCTACTTTAACTCTACCATTTTTTCTCGTAAGAATATTTCGTAGGCATGGCGGAGGCGTGGACGAGCCATGTTTGACTACCACCGGCTAAAATCATCATGAATGTTGCTTCCCATCACCACTGGTCGGAATTACAGGTACGCTTTCGCATTTTTACGAGATCCCAACGGTACGGGTCTTTATGGATTGCTTCACCAGGTAGAGATGGAACTGGAGTTTCCCCATCCCGTCTTCTATAGAGGGGCGAGCGGAAACATCGTACGCGCACGTCGAGGATTTATGTTATCCTACTCCTTACCTAACAACAAACCTAAAGTGGCACATCCCCCGGAATCATAATTGAGAGAGTTAATTGAGGTTTACGATTATAGAGTACTTAATATATTCGATAATCGCATTATGACTGAATACTGCGTAAAATACAGTTGACGTATTTGTAAAAAAGAAAGAAAATTTGAATTTCACAAGATTCTTAAGAACCTACCTTAAGAGATAAAGCATATATTGTATATATAGGTTTATTCTAATTATAACATTATGCAATAAAGATGTCTGTACCTTTTGCTTGAATCACGTTGTGGACTAAAACGGACTTTATACTGATGACGTTATAGTCTGTGAAGGCAGCGCAAAAAATAACCTGTTGTCCGTTTTGTGAGTAATTAATGTGTTTTTCAATTGAAGACCCAAATACTATACATATAACTCATATGTGTATACTTTTATGCATCTTCCACACACTATAGAGTAGATAAATAGTTCTCTATACTCGCAATTTTATATGTATTTTGACCATTGAGACGACGCGTTAAAGAACAGCTTATAGGTAAAGGATATTATAGTATAGATGAATGTATTAATGACAAGGACGCCTGGAAATAGTAGTGTCGAAACACGTTCCGCGCAGGTTTAATCTTACTTTGCAATTACCATGTGTTGTTTTAAAAGATGTGCTGAGGAGTTTTTTTCGCCGTTTCTTCTCCTCAGTGTTAAAGCACCTTTTCGAAACGGTAGTAGAAGATAAGAATGACGTGCATAAGTGTATTTATAGAATACCTAAATTATTAAATGATGTTGAATTTGATTAATAGTTCGTGCTTTTTGTCGTGGTTAAAATACCGATCACAAACATTGATAGAATTGTTAAAACCATATTTTAATATGCATAGTTATGTATTCTAGGTCTCTTCTACGTGGTTTTATCATTGTTAAGTATTAAAGGAATGTTCTTACTATCCTTAGAAACATAATGATATCGAGTAAAAGCTATATAATAGATGTATGTATAATAGATCTCACATACCGTTTCAGAATTCCCTCGAAGTTTTGACATAGCGGCCATAGCGTCATGAAAGCGGCCTCGTCTTGCAAGCCAAGTTGGGCTCTCCGGCGATAGACATAAGCACGCAAATGCTAGAACGGGCAGTACGATACAAAGATGTGCCACCGTTCGCCATTGTAATGCGCTACCGAGAGCGTACACGTATAGCACTCCGAGAGAGTAAGCCACAAAAGGTGTACCTATAAGTAATCCCCTCAGTCTTGGTTCGGAAATTTCGCCCAAGTACACCTGAAATTGAATGTAACATACGAATATGTTTAAGGACAAGTGCCTTTCCTATTTAATTCGGAAATATAAAGTTTATAATACAAGCCTGTCGCCTGAATGGATGATCGTTAGATACAAAAATTTCGTGAATTTTAACATACAATAGGCGGCATGTTCCATTGTTTATGGTCAAACAGTAGTGTTTAGCGCATATAAAAGGTCTTTGAACGACAGAAACTCTTTTGACACAGATGGCCACATAAAGCCTTACACTATTTCGCACTAAAGTAGTGTAATGGAGAAACCTTGGAGTCTTTTTGTCTTTTGGAGAACAGATCTATGCGCTGTAGTGGACAAAAATGGCTTCAAGACAGATGTGTATAATACCTGTGACGGAGCTGCCATGAGGCCAACTGCGAATCCACATACGATTCTCCCAACTAACAGCAAGGCGTGCCGGGAAGCTGTACCTATGAGTATCCAGCCGAGTACTAGAGGTAGCGTGGAGGCTTGGAGTGTCCGCTTTCGTCCTATGGCTTCCATCACAGGACCCGATATTATGGAACCGAGTGGCGTAGCTGCGGAGTGGATGCTAGCTGAAAACGAATGTTACTTGAAATATAGCAGAATAAAAGGATTTTAATGTGCATAAATAATGTAATAATAATACATATTAGTCAATAAACCCAATAAACACTGTTGATTTATTAATATATATTTACTGCACAAAACAGCTACAATTGTTAAATTCCTTTTGTCTAATAATAATGATCATTCAAGATTTTTTATACAGGTATATAAATATATCTACATATACCTTCATACTGCATAGACGTTGAAAATTTTAATTCGAAGAAGATATTTATTACAAACACTTTGAAAGTCGACCTACGCAATCGATTCAAATTTCCACGATGACAAATCCTGAAAAATCAAGCAGCAAGAAACTCACGAAGAATATTTTCTAACTACAGTAATATAATTACTTTCTTACTACTTATGATAACTAAACTAAAATCCAAGCAAAATCGTCTTTAAAATAATCAAATAGCTTATAATAAACATACATCATAAGAATAGGAAAAACTTAAGTATCATTTATTTTAAATACTTCGACTGTGTGCTCAATTATTTAGATAAGTTTCTTAATGGAATTGGTTACGAGATACACATACGCAATGATACCAGGTACACTGCATATCAGTTTGTTACTTCCATGTTAATAAAACATATTGTACACTTAACGGGTTGCACAGCCGATATGGCAGAGCAGAAGGGAAGAGAATCTAATGGGAAATGGTCATGCTTATCGATGTACACTAAATTTTGAAAAGAAGCTGTTCACCCCACCTGTTAGGAATGAGTTCTTACAAGAAATAATTTTAAGATTTACGTGAACGCGGAAGAAACAATTTCATGAAAAGTATATAAGTATATATAAATACAAATTACAGAGCGACTTATATATTTATTGCATACGTTACAGAATTGTGTCTTGATCACAATTCAATATCGCTATATAAGGAGTAAAATATATTCATAACCATAGTCTACCTTCAATGTTGGTTACGCGATTTGTGATAAACTCATACAATCTATACCTATTAATTTTGTACATGGTTAATTAAATTTAGTTGTTAATTAAATTGTGTTCGATCGCTGTGCTTAACGAACCATTGAACCGAGTGTAAAATTATTTAATATGCGCGAATCACATTACTCTTTGTTTAAATATCGGCTCCTAACATTGCGCAGCACTATTTATTACTGATAGGCATATTATCTCTCTTCCTCGATCATGACCACAAATTACATCTCCAAGATATGAGTAGATATATAGGTATTCACTTCGTTTAGCGGGAAGTTGTTGTTACGTAAATAAAAATACCTACTTATAAAAGTATCACGTATCATGCAATATAATTAAGTCTTTTTCTGAAATTAAGCAGATTAAAACTTTCTAGGTCCTTGATAAGGTAAATTACGGTAAATTAAAAAGTATTACGCTTAAAATGGCCAGCTTAACGCGTGCATACATAATAAAGTGCTAATGAGAACTAAACCACGTATATTAAGATGCTCAGAAGGACGCAGGCGGTCATTGGTAAACAGTGGTGCCGCATGTTGTTGAGAATGCACGAAGATAAGAATTTTTATGATCTTTAGCAAATATAATTTTGTAGTTATGCTATTAGCATTAAACCGTCATTAATAAGATCGTAATTTTTGTATACTTTTGTAAACTGAGGCTAATGTTGTTTGTAATTCCGAACGAAATTTAAGACTTGGAGATAATATGAGAGTATGAAAGATTAACCATTTATAAATAAACATTCCACCACTTGACGAAACGCCCCGCGAAATAAAGTTCGTATACTAATCTACTTGTCTTAGTAGGGTAAATAGTGAGACTGGAGATGCTCTTATACGTCAAACGCGTAATCTTATACGTAGATCGCGTGATCTATACACGGCTAAATTTCAGTTGTTTATATAACGGGGGTTTAAAATAAACTTGCAAGTGACAACTACCATTCTTGTTCAACTCACCAATCCAAGATCCCATTTCATCGTCTATTTGCATGCTAGAGTTCTCTATTCGCAGCTGCGGCAGCGCCACTGCAGAGAAGCCGATGGGGTTCCCCGCCCCGGCCGCCAATACTAACAATGCGCATGTTATAAGGCACTGAAACAATAGAGAAACCGCTCTTAAAGTAATTGTTGCAACATAGAGTACACACTTATTTATTTATTTATTTATTTCTTTTGAACCATACAAGAAATAATGGTACAAAGGCGGACTTAATGCTATAAGCATTCTCTGCCAGTCAACCTTCAGGCAAAATTGTGAAGCGACGAAGGCGGTACATAAGATTAAAATAAAATAAGGATAGATACAATATACCATATATAAATACTATTTATATATAACCAACATATATACATATAGATATAATAATATAGTATAAATATATACATATATACATACATATAAATATTAAGTATAGCTAAAATATATACAAAACAAATGGTAAATATATACAAAAACAATTGGTATACACATATAGCTATAAAAATACATAGGGAATGTAGTGATGGCAAATTTAGCTGTTTTGAAGGAGATCGCGAAGTTTTCTCTTAAAGTTCAGTCTAGTGGCTGGTTTTCTTAGATTGTCGGGAAGAGCATTCCAAAGTTGAACGGCTTGAACGGCAAATGAATTGGAAAGGAAACCTGAACGGTGAAGCGGTACAGAGAGCAACAATGTCTCAGAAGAACGAAGTTGCCGTTCATGATCGGTGTGCAAGAACTGAAACAATTGTTTCAGGTACTGTGGAGTATGGTTTTCGTATAGAATACTTAGATCAGGTAGAATAGAAATTGTAGACCGAACCCTACTGGAAGTAACTTTAAAATGTCACAGATCAAAATCACTGCAGATTTTGACCTGAGACCCTTGTAATGATAAGTATTATGATTGATTGAATCATAATAAATAATTTAAGCGTTACAATTCATGGCGTAACATTCAATAAAATTAATTAATTCATTGTAAAATTTCAAATGCTTTATGCTATTAAATACTGTTACCGACGAAATATTGTCGGAATTACGATTAAAGACATTTAGATTAATATTATTATATATTTAATTTACTATTCGATTTATGGCTGAGCTTAAAGGTCGAATTGGTATGCTATATTACGAGTAGCAATATTCTTCTCTACGAAACAGAAAAACAAATTTCGTATGAAAAAACTTTCACAAAAACAGTTAAAGCTATTATTAACACACTAACTGTGCCCCGCGGTTTCACTCGCATGTAACTTAAATAAATCATGAAGGCCAGACGTATAGTATTAGGTTGGGGAGAAAGTCTTTTCGCACTTTTTATGAAAATTCAAAACATTTTTTAATAAAGTTTTTTTAAATTTAACTAAAGTATATAAGTACCATTTTGTTCGATAACTTTTTGCCATCTTGTCTGCTATAGAAATTCTCGGGTTTCTGATCAAAAAAACTGCGTCAAGTAGTTTTGGCAGTCCTCACGTGATGTTAACCTGACACTGCCTAAGGAATTCTGAAGGGACCGAAACAGGTGGAAATCTGAAGGTGCAAGGTCCGGGCTATACGGTGGATGCATCATCAACTCCCAGCCAAAGTCTCTTAGTTTTTGCTGAGTCGCCAAAGATGTGTGAGGTCTAGCGTTATCATGATGAAAAGTCACACCCCTTCTATTGACTAATTCCGGCCGCTTTCTCTCAACTTCTTGCTTTAGTCTCATCAGTTATTCACAGTAGAGTTCAGAATCGATGGTCCTGCCTGGCGGTAACAGCTCATAATGAATGATGCCCTTCCAATCCCAGTTCTCAGCTCCTTCAAAAATAGTTCGGTTTCATTACGTTGTAATAAAGAATCGCAAATGAGGACACGGTTCATGAGGTTTCTTTCAGTGAGTTCGTGTGGCACCCAAATATCGAGCTTTTTTGTGTACCTAGCTTGCCCAAATGCGTCAAAACTGTATTGTGATCAATTTCCAGTTCTTCAGCTACGTCGTAACTACTGATATGCCGATCTTGCTCCACTTTTTCAAAAATGGCATCCATTTTATCCGTGACAGAGCGACCAGAGCGATGTGCATCTTTGACATTAAAAATTCCGGATTGAAAACGCTTAAACCAATTTTGTGCTACTCTCACAGACACTGCACTAGGTCCATAAACGTCACAAATTTTTTTCGCGGTCTGCGTTGCATTTTTGCCTTTTTTGTAGTAAAATTTTAAAACGTAGCGAATTTCTTCATTACACTCACTCATCTTGGCAGTAAGCAAAACAAATGAAAAACACACATTTTTCAAATTTGAATTTGAAATTATCTTCTTTACAATTTAAACTTTTTAATGATACCAAAACCGGCTAGATGCAAATGGTATAGTCAAAGAGATTTTATTACAAGTTCATACATACTAAAATGCGAAAATACTTTCTCCCCAACCTATTATTTCAGTTTATACAACATTTTTAGTTTTATTTTCGTGGGGTACTGGTATGTATTAGTTTTGCCGCACCTCGATGTAGATAACGCAACATACAATTGGCCATGTGGAAAAAAGCATTCCCTTAAATCTATCCCGACATACTTGAATGTCTGTCCCTGTGCATTATTTATCGTAACTGCAAACGATACCTTCACAGGAAATTGTATTCCATTAAAGCTGAAAGGTAAATCGGTGAGTATCATTGGAATTCGAGCATAAGTTTCATTTGCCCTACCGCTGGTTCGGTCAAAACTAAAGCAACTATGACATTGCTTCAAAGAAATTTTATTTGAAGTCTATTTCCGTTACATAAACTTAATGGTCTCAGATTTCATATTAAAATAAAATAAAATATTTGTCCCAAAATGCCTTAATGGGGCTTATTTATAAGAGATAGATATATAATGTCACGGACTTTTCTGATCTACTAAAAACCAATATCTTTGAAGCATATGGTAATTATGTGTAATGTAATGACCCCAGGGTACGCCGATAAAGCAGTTTGATAGTGCTTTTTTTTCGCACTTACTTTACAAATATCAATATTTCAGGTTATAATGAAGAACTTTAGCGTAATGCCAGATAGCCAATATATATAGCTTTCTTTATGAATGCAGCTATCATATACAAAAAAAATTTAGTTCCAGAGAATGAGCGCGTTCAAACAAAAAAAAGTGTTCAGCTTTATTATATTAAATATTAATATTATATAGTATTATAGATAACACTCCCACTTCTCGTAGATTGATCATTGTTATCTTTCATGTCGACCACGTATGTATGTGACCGCTTTGAGCAAACTGTTTTTCAAACTGGTTTTATATGAAATCAATAATTGCTGACTAATGCTTATTTATTCGGGGTCGCTCGACGGTGTTATTATTTCTTATACGATATGTATATACTTATGTCGACTTTTAAGAAGCATGCATATTTATAAGCGTGTTTATTATTATTTGTTTAATTGTCACGTGTACTCAATATCTTTGTAGTGTATATTACAATAGGCAGGTGCAACTCCTGACAGCTAAACTTTGTTTAAATTGCTTCTTTATTAATCGATTTTAGCGACTCTTGCTCCTTTTATCAAGGCACGAATCCCATTCAAGCAGTTTTCTTCCATATAAGTTAACGTACTGCTAACAATGTGGTCTGCTCTGTGCCACTTCAACCGCAAATTCCGCTGGTATGATTTTTGTCAACTGCGTACTGCGCATTCTAGGACGTGCATTAAATGTATTTATCTACTCTCATGCTTTAAATCCTCTATAAAAGATTCTGAAACAGTTAGCTTACTGCCTACATAAAAACATCTAATATCCTAATAACCATAATATCATCCAAACGGATGATATAAAATGTTGTATTGAATTTCATAATAACACCTTTGTTTTTTTTTCAATCTCTTATGTGCAAAGGTTTTACTCAAGAGACAGCCACATTCTTACTGCTCGATGTGTGGTATCTGTATGAATTTAAAAAAAAGAACATTGTCATTCACGAATTGTGATTTCAAATTCCATAGAAAATAAAAATAGTGAAGTGGTAAATATAAATATTCCGCCGAGTACATCGGGATCGGGATCTTCCAACATTAAAGAACATATTCAAGTGAATTTTAATAATTGCACTATACAACATGTTAATTACTACTACAATACATAATTATTTCATTAATACTTAGTTTATTTGTATATACTCAGTAATATATGATATTAGGTTACTGAGACTGGCTGTTTTAATGTTAGCAATAAGCTAACTTTCAGAATCTTTTATAGAGGATATAAAGCATGGGAGTAGATAGTCTTGTATGCGACTGTTGATAATTAGGTATTAAAACACTCAGGTGATACTATTATCACACTTTCGTGTTTTAATACCCCTTATTATACAACAGTTGCATAAATACCTATTACGTGTTAGGACGCACTGGTTCGTGACATTGACAAAATAGTTATAGAAAGACTTTGTTACGCTGTTAACAACAAACTCTAAGACTAATAAACAGATCTGTTCAATTTTGTATTTGATAACCGAACGACCCGCGGGGGCCCCAACCGCTGAGGAATTCTATTCTTCATCTGCAATACTCATCATCAGATCATTACCATATCTATAGGGGAATATATTTATAATTAATACACTAAAAAAAGAATACATACACACGAACATAGATTCTGTTCTTGTTTTGAAGTCAGTTAAAAAAATCAACGATCAATCAAATTATTTTTTATGTCGCGTTTAACTTATCTATATTTATAACATATAATTAAAGTAAAAATGATTACTGGAGATATCACAAAATTAACACATAGATACCTAAAGAAATATATGACTAAAATAATCGTATTATGAAATATGCATACATCGCACCTTTAGAATGAAAGTGACTTAACTCAAAATTCCTGAAATTCCAGATTTTACTATAAATTTACTTAAAAAAGCCTACTCTAAAACCCCATGGTGAAAAAGAGCCCGAATTATGAGTGCGAAAGGGAAAAAGGGAAAACCTCATACATCAGTCTCTTTAAATTTACTCAAGACCATACATTTTTGAAAACTTTCTTCGTCATTTCCCATAAATTGCAATTTTTGAGTTAAGTCCCTTTCATTCTAAGGGTGCGACATGATTTCAAAGTTACCAAACTAATATTTTTTCTAATTTTTTTAGTTAAATTGGCTAACAGAGTCGTTTTATAAAAAAAATGTCTAATAAACACCCTGTCGTCGGATTTTAAGTTAAGATTCATTTCAAATAATCTTCAAAGTTTTTAAGTTCGTACTGTACCACATACCTATACTTATCAAAAACTATGCAAGTGAATTGGCGGCGCTAATAATATTACTAATTAAATATTGTTATTACAAGTACCTATTTGGAAACAACAACGCTGCCATAAAAACGGCTGTGACTAAGGCCGTCAATAAAATTTAAGACGACATAAATCGTCAATCGAGCCGATAATTACTTATTGTCGCATAAATCTATAAATTTTATATCATAAATCCATACACTAAAACCTAAAAGTGCATTATGTAAAAACGACACTAGTGTGAGTCACTTTTAATGATGTGAAATTCACGTCCATGCATTGTCGACATGATCGTCGACTGTTCCATCACAGGTGTTTTGCTATATTTAATTCGCTCTCTTAATTAATTATTACATGGTAAATTACTTAAATAATACAATGTTATTTCTAGTAACTTGACATTACTTCGCTTCGTAAACTTAACCTTATAGGACGGGATTCTTTAAATTAACATGTCGTTCTTATTTGTGTACTGATAAAACAAAACGTGATTAAAAGGCACTAAAGAAAACAATAATAATAAAAATTATTGGTTTTAATTATTTCTTTGATGTAAATCGATATAACTTGTCATCCTCGGAAATGAACTAACCAACAAATTCTGTAGATCATCATCCTCCTGCCCTTATCCCAATTTTATTTGGGGTCGGCGCAGCATGTATTTTTCTTCAATATTCTGTAGATATAGATCATTTATTAAGACGATATCGATTATTTCGTCGAACGAAATAGTTGCCCTTAAAATATCTTCTGCAATCTTTCTGAGAAACCCAACCCGTCTGATACAATATTGGAATTCATTTTTTAACTGCATTTACAGGCATTAATCAATAAATATGATATCACATTTGCCGGACATTATCATATCAAAGTAATAACAGATATAAAATTCGTAAAATTTTATCAGTCTAAAGAGCTAATACTATTCAAGAGCCAAAGATGCATATTTATAACAGACTAATCCAATTTTTTGTCCAATATGTTTACAAGTTGTAACGGAAATTTAAAAGTCAAAATATGAACAAATCTAGGTAAAACAAGAAATATTTATTTATACCTATTTAAAAATCATCGACTTATCGATAGAGTTTGTGCAAGTCCTATAAGAAACGGTATCGTTATTGCGTACGCATTATTTTTTATCTTACACATGATTATCAAAAATTACTCATTATTCAAAAAATGGATGCATGTTATTAATATTATTTTAAGATCAATTTCTATGAAATAACCATCGTGAAAGTAGTATTGCACTATCGGTACTTACCTGTGGAATGTTTCTTTGTTTGGGTTATTGTTATAAGTAACTATGCAGTCTAACAGAGAACACGACATCCTCGTGTTTGCTGCTTTTTGCCCGATAAAATACAGTAAGATTGAAAATAAATTAATAAAATAACAAAAATCTATTATTTTGACAGGATACTAATGGGGAGTAAATAGTTTGAAATCAGTCCTACTGCAAATTTTATTGCGTCTCTTCTCGCAAGTAGGTTTGTTCGTAAAGCTCGAAATCTCACTCGCACACTTTATTCGTCTATTACGCTAATATTCATATGCATAAATTTTACCTTGCTTTAAGTTTACAACAAACGTTTTAATTAAATTCAAATAACACAAAATTCTTCATGGTTTAATTAAAGAGTTAGAAGATGAAGTTTAGGTATAGGTACTTGATTTATTCAATTATAATAAGTGAGTTCATTTGATTCACTGAAATTGGCTCGGAAAATTTTGAATCGAAAGAGATATCTTTTTTTATGGTTTTTATATTATTTATATTTCTTTTATAAGGAATAAACTGACTCATTTATAACAAAACACAGTCTAAATAGATCGTTCGGAAATTTGATATTTTCTGATACAAATTGTATAATAAAGGATCAATAAGTAAGTAGTTTCAGTGTGCACATCATCCATGTGATTGGATCAAAGGTCCATGTAGTTCAAAGTAGAACAAAGTTCCGGTTAGACGCGGTGATGATCTTTGCTTCAAAATTTATTACAAGTATATTTAATATATTTAAAACTATTGATATATCTACGACAACGAAAAAGCGGGCGTCTGCCAGTTGTACAATAAATTATATACTACTACTAGAAGTACCTACTTAATAATAAGTGTTCAGATAAATTAGTAGAAATACGCCTACCTAGTTACGCTATTCCGTCTATTTACCTATCAGAAATGTTCAAATTCTTAACATATAGAATAGCCGTAATAAATTAATTTTTATAAACACACAAAGTTGACAGACCACGAATGTGGGCAGTAACTGTAGTAATATTAATAATGTTTTGCGATCACTGCTAACTATACATGCGAGTGCACTCGGAGGTAAAATCTGAATATACTACACTGCTACCTCCTCATCAAACTTTCAAATTTTCGAAACTGTAGTAGAAGCAAAAAAATATGTCATATCATGAGTGTATTGATTATTGCATTATATGAAATAAATTATGTAGAAAGTGAATTTGAAATTAGCAGAAATGTAATCATAATAATTTTCTTCTGATAGATTTATAAAATGTTGATGATAAAAAGAACCAATGGTATAAAATATTTTAGCTAAAAACTTCTGATACTCGAGTACCATAGAAATAAACTCTTAACAATACTTAAAGCATACTTATAAATTTTCGAAGTGTATTCCAGTACATAGTAATCATACAGAGACTTGTACAACATATTATAAGCCTGTATTATGTCCGATCGCTGTATACATTACGAGTATGAGATTATGTGATATAGCTATACACCTCGTACTGCTATAAAGATGACAACAACGTAATGGGTGGACAACGAATAGGCTTAACAAAAACACAGTTATTTGAAATAATTACGGCCATACTCCTACATAATGGAAGTATGATTTTATATCGCCAGCCTAATATGAAATATTAGCCACGGTATCGATGTATGTTAGAAAAGGACGATTCAGTACGATGTCCTGGAAAGCTGCACATAGCATAAATTAGTTCTTCCGATATTGATTTGAAATTGCAGAGCTAATAGTCCGAGTGTCAAACTTAAATGATTGACTGAGTTGTGTCTTCTAGTTATATAATCAATATATAATATAAGTTATAGTATATTATAAACAAACTTGAAAATTTCACTTTATCTTTCATGTGTTAGATTGTTATTCAGGCAAACCAAGAGACACTGGAATGATAATATACACAGACACGTATAGAAAATAACCATAGAGTTACCAAAGTTGTGACAAGAAATATAATGGACGAATGAAATGATACAAAGATTGGTGATTCTAACCGCTTACGGTTGTAAAATGGCTTAATTTCCGGTGCAAATAAGAGGTCCTTTCAACTAAAATTGGTAGGCGTAGAAACTTATGTAATGGTCTTATTTAAGATACAAAAATTTTTGTTTGTTGCCTATGTATTTTAAATTTATTAAATACATACTGTGAAGTTTCAAATGTATGTTATAATAATTTCACTAATGACTACAAATTCAATGTATTAAATAACACTGAATTCATACAATTTATAACGAAATCTACCTCAAGTATACACAGAGGACAGACATGGTGTAAGTGGTATAAGGATTTCTATTACGTAAATATTTATCTTGGCGAGAGTCGCTACCACCTATTATTAGCATCATTGATTACCGCTTCAACCTATTTGTAGCCCACTGCAGGAGATTGATCTTTTTGTACTCGAGGAAGTCTTCAGCGTCCATTACGGTGATTGAATGTGGCTTGCTGGAGGGATTAATGGCAAAGTTTTTATGTCGAAATAATGCCACCAACATACTTCTCAGTTGCTATCCAACAATTAAGGCCAACAGTTTGACGCGTCGCCGTCATTAACATATTCAAACTAACATGGGACAATTACAAAGTAAGTTTTAACCTGTGCGGAATTGGTTGCTGTATTTTTATTTTCAGAAGTCCTTATTATTTATACCATAATATCTTTTACTGGCAAGCTTTGCTTTAACACGTCGCTTGAAAGTTCCATAGGTAAATCATCACCTTTGGATCTTTATTGTTAAAACTAACACCAAGCCTCATAAAGCCAACACAAAGAACGGCTTTTGTTTGGACAGACTCAAACGATATAGTATACCTGATTAAATACTCCTCGTGCTGATGAGTAAGTTTCACCCTTCACATAAGGCGGAAGAGTGGCGGTGGAACTGATGCTGCGTAGGAAGCTTTGGAGAGCTTCGTACTCTTCTTGTGTTCTGGTTTCCTTACTTGTAGAGATCTTTGGCTTGATTTTGTCAGCCAACATAGCTTCGTGTGCGCCATCACTGTACAAAAAAAAACCATTTTATAATAAAAAAAGAAGTTTATTTCGTTATCAGTTTTTTTTTTATATAGTAACAGAAATCGTGGGCTACCCGAGTGGTAGCCGGGCCTTCTGGTGTCCTGTCAAAACCATTCAACACAATTTCTGAGCGTCGTCGCTTCCATCTCTGTGCAGATCACACGATACCTTGGACAAAGCAAAAGCAGATCTCTTGAGCATTCTGTTCGCATCGAGTTAGACTCTTAATGACGGGGGTAAAATACCGCCCACCATCTCTTGTTGTGAAGAGCTGATGCTTGACATGTACTTTAACCAAATTGCCGTGCGTCGAATTCTTCTTTTCATTGCCGTCAACTAGCGCTCGATACCGAGAAGATACATAGTTATACTGATGAGAGCTCATGATGCTCTTTATACAGGCTATGCAAGTAGCTCTCGGATTAGAAGACAAACGGGATGACGTTGTGTCTCAAGTTGAGACATTTCTGCATCAGGTCTGAGAATGTGGTAGACTAAATTTAGTCCAATTGAACCCCTCGAAAACATAAGTTGGCGCGTTAACCGCTAAGAAATCATCATTTATTGTAGTACCATAATTTGAGAATGTTCCCCAGAATATCTCCCTTTCTTCCCCTGAATATAAGAATATTTAGATCTTTGATGTCGATATTTCTAATGAATTCTAGTTTAGGGAGTACAAGGCCTTTGGAGGACAAGGCCAAACTAGCCTCAAATAAATTGGGCGTGTTCAATAGAGCAAAGCAGTATTTCACGTCAGAATGTAGGTTGTTGCTATATAAAGCACTCGTCTACGGTAAGGTTTACACACTTCTTGCCACATATATGTAAACTGCAGATTGAACTATCATCAGCGGTATTCCCACGGTGCTATGGTATGGAGTCCTACACGAAGTGGGTTTATCGATTCCTTCTCGGCCGGCGACGCATTGGTGACGCCCCTGGAGTTGTTAATGTTTACGGGCGACAGTGACCACTTACCATCAGATGGTCTGTGAGCTCGTTTCCTTGCTTATCATAAAAAAAATAGTCAAATTTCATCTCTGTTCAAATTTCGTTTACACGTACATACCATACACCATACATACCATATCGTCATACACATAAATAGGTTTGGCATTATTCACAATGTAATATTTGTTCATTGTATTTAAACAGAAATAGTTTTTTACTGGCGTTCTTGACACTGAAAAGTCAGCCAGCTACTGAAATAAATATCTAGAATTTTTTTGGCAACAGGTCGATTCTAGTTATTTTGTCCAGAAGATAAAAAGTAAATAAGTAGTTATTGACGTAATATTATAACAATACTCTGATATTATCAATATAAGTCATATTATCAATATTTAGTTGTGTATATCTTTATTATTAATAGTTTATCGATTGATAGCATGCATGCAGTTTCCAGTAATAGATTGATGATTCTATATTTACATTGAAACGTCTGTGACTTACACACACACACACACACACGCACACACAACTGACTTTATAGCAAACACGAGCTCTTCAGTATAAAATAAGTAACTTTTATTGTAGAAAAATTATCTGTACTAATAAATATAATATGTGTGTATTAATCTCGGGAACTAGGGCACCTATTTCAAAAATTCTTCTACCATTTGAAAGGTACATTATTTCGGATGGTCAGAGACAACAATGTATATCTATAATAATTAATGAATGATGTCAAGACGGGACGGTAGCTTTTAATAAAGACATTGCATCAGATACTTATTATTATTAATAAAAAAGTGCTTTAATATAGTAACTCAGTAATTTCTGCTTTCAAACTCGTGTTAAAGGTAAGTAGGAAGCAGTGAAGATATATCAGACACTAGAAATTGAAGTCAAGGCTCCAATGTCCGATGCCTGTCACGCTTCATTTACTTAAAGAGGCGTACTGTAAATAGGTAAACTCTTATTTGTGGAAGCGAAACTTCTGTCAAGACAAAATGCGATGTGTCGTATGAAAGGATCGTCATGAAGGATATAATTTAAAATGTTTAATTTAATCTAAAATATTCGAAAATTGAACATTCCCGTCTAATTTCTAAATCTGCTGAGTCGCCAATAATAGAAACGGGTTATAAATAGTATTTACTTATAGTTTATAGTGATATCAAAATGCATATCGTAATTAATTAAATTTCTTAGAACACAAAATGTCATATGTTGTTGCGATACATATCTAGAACGTATTAATACATGTATCATTTAAAGCATGATAATGTCGCACGCGACACGCAAGACCGATTTGGATCGGTTACATTTTTAGAAACAAATTTATTAAGCGTTGAAGACCCAGTCAATAAACTTGTTCCCCGATAAGTCTTGGCCAGCAACCAATCGGTACCTTGCCATGGTTGTCTTTACAAGTGACCATAGACGGTGGTAAACATGAAGGAGTTCCTAAAAAGAATCGGTTGTATTCTTAATTTATGGAATAAAATTCATTTTATTTTGAATTTATAATTAATAAACCGAGTCATTATAATTAAAATTATTTAATGAATGAGTAGCATTTATAAGCACGATACATCAATCTCATTTTCCTTCAACAGCGGCCCAGTCAATCTGTTAACGGCAAAAGCAAAAACAACCTTACCTTTGTGTTTTAATTATCCGCAATCGAGAACGATAATAAAATGTATAACCAAACAGTAAAACGACCATTTTAAGGATTTATTAATGATTCTTTTTCTTTTACACGTGCGAGTTACTTAATTATTATTCATTACTTCTACTTTCGTTAAGAAATGATATACAATTAAAAACGTCATTTCCCTAACGACAAGACCTAAGACTGGTGAGTGTAAGTAAATATGATCCCATTATCAGAGTAACCTTTAACATGTGTTCAATATCAATGTATAATTAGAAAATAAATATATTGTTATTGTTTGATCGGATATATACGTATTTAAAAGGTTCGCTAATAAAAATAGTTGGTTTTCCACATTTCGTATTGTAAGATTTTCAATTTTATTTTATAAAATAACTTTGCAAGATCGATTCTAAACCCAGCGGAACATCGGTCAGAAGCAGTATTATTAATCTATTGGACAGTGCAAGTAATATTTTGTTTGCGATAAAGTTTATCTTTAAACTTCAATGAGTCCATTTATATTGGACTGATTTAAGTGACGAATGTTTAACGTTATTTTACAGTTAGATTACGGATTCTTAAAAAAAACTTATTACATTCCAGGTTGTAAAATAGGATGAATTAGGGTCGGATCTACTATCCGACGATTGCGGCTAAGCATTTTTGTGTCATTGAATTTTATGTATGTACTTACTTTATGAACGGGTAAAATTTTTGTTTATTTTTAATTTATACAGAATCTCACCACATAGTTACAATACTACATGTTAACTTTATGTTAATATTAATTTATGTTTGAAGTGGCCGCAAACAGCCGAGTCCTATGGTTTGTTGTTGTTGATTCTTATTTTTACTTTTTTTGTGTCTACAGACTAGAAGAATAGATTTCATGAATTTAACCTATAATATTTGTAATATGATTTTCAAGTTAATTTTCTCCTTTTTTATATTTATTTTTATGTTTATGTTGTTGTTTGTGTATCTGTTTATTTGTTTGGTTTATTTTACTTTATTGTTACTGTGTTAAATTAAAAGAATAACATTGGATGGACTTGATGCCATGTGGCATTTTCTCCAAGTCAACCTTGAGTGATGTACGAAAATTATATGTCTTTATAAAAACTTATAAGTGGTCTGCATTGCATTGGCCTAGTAATTTTAATTAGATAAGTGATTGTTACTAGGGATGTATAGAGTTACGTAACTATAACCGAAATTATCGGATATCCGAAATACAAATATAATAATAATTTTGAATAGGTGTAGGCTCTAAATGAAACACGTTATGCCAGGTTTACGCCGGCCGAGCTGATATACTAAACGTAAGCCGCATTGCTCTTATTTTTAGACAGTTTTAATTGTATCATAATCATATAGTATTATGAAATATCTTATGTAATGTAAGTAAAAAAGCGTCGTTCATTTTGTTCATACGTGTTTAAGTAAACCCTCAATAAAATACTCAAAGTTTTTGTGTTGCCAACAATCAATTTAAGACTATGAACATTTTAAATTGTGATGTCCTTAAAACGTCCTTATGTTATTAAGTCACTCACTTATTTAGTGGTTGAGAAATTCTAGTGGCAATTCTAGCGTCGCTTAGCCTTGTTTAATCCTACTTCGGCGTTTCTTTCACAATGACTATAAAAACAGTCGTATATTTAAAAAACAAAGTTCGTAACGAATTTGATTGTTTTGTGTAAATTAGATGAAGCAACATTTTAGTTAAAATGTGTTAGTCATTGTGGGTCAATGATAATATGGTACACATGTTTAACAAGTGGATCGAAATATGCTATTTGTTTTTATTCATATATCATCAATACACAAGAAGTATACAACACAAGTATACAACCCGGTTGAAAACTCCGGGCGTCACGTATTGGAAATATTTAATATTATTGAAATAGAGTACATCTTATCGAGCGACACTGTCGTCTATCGATAGCAATTGATTAATCACTAGAAAAATTATTGATATAATTTAGTGACCCTGACATTGTAAGAGATAACTTTGTGACGTGTTCTATGACTTCCTTGAAATGATATGTATGATGTGACCTCAGATATTTGACAGACTTACTTTTGTTACAAAATTAGGCTCTTGAACAGCCAAATGGCCATAAAATATGACTTTCAGAATGTTAAAAGATTCAGTGACATTTTGGAGCCTAGTACTCAAAATTTGTTTGTAACCATTTTTGAATTACTCGAAATATTTATTTTCACGTTAACTGTCACTTATATAATTTCTTCGAAGTGGGAAATTTTTAAACTCACGTCTGTCGATGATTTTTTCTCTTGTACAGTGGTGTGGCTACGAGAGCAGAAAATTTGATTTATTGAATTTTTTTTTTCATTCAAGTTCAAATAGTTACTCACTTTGATATCGGAGATCTATATTTATACTCTATACTAATAAATAAAACTGGAGTGTCTGTTTGTAATATTAAAATATCTGCTTTTTACTACATCCATATGAATGTTTATACGGTACATACACCAACATTTTGCCTGTTTGTCTGTTTGTTCCAGCTAATCTCTGAAACGGCTGGACCGATTTTGATGGGACTTTCACTGGCAGGTAGCTGATATAATAAGGAGTAACATATATATAGGCTAGTTTTATTTCTACTAAATAACTTTTTATTAAATTCCACGCGGACAAAGTCGCGGGCAAAGCTAGTCATAAAGTAATTTACACAGAATTGGTAAGTATTTTTTTATGTTAAGCATGCGATATTATTATTTTATGTGATGAGTCTGTATAATAACTGTTCAGTTTTCACTCATTTCATCAATTTGTCTTTACATAGAGCTATGTAAAGTGTTCAGTTGTAGAGAAAGGCTGGTTGTAAACGCTCTCTTCAAATTAAATGGAGACGGATCAAAATGTAAGTAGCAGTCCCGGTGAGTTTTTGTATGATATATATTTAAGGATATGTCCGAACTTTGATTTTACTAAGACATTCGTTGTGTACCCACAAAAAATTGTTTATAATTCCGCTACTATACATTTAAACTTGTTGATTGCATCAACATAGTTAAACTTTAGCTTATCGTATATTTGTTCTATCGCCTTTTTATTTATTGCTGTTTGTGTTGTTTCAAACGAATATTTTCGTCTTTTGTTATTATCTCTGCATGTTGTATTTATCTGATTGTGTATAATGTACAATAATGTTATGGACAAAATGAACTCAAGTTGTAGCTCATTTCGTAATTAACCTTGAACAAATCTATTTGAAGATTTTATTAGTCCTAGATTATTATTTAACAGTAAATAAATTTTAATATCAATACAATAGGTATGACCATTTGTGTTTGTCGGTCATTAAAATCTTAAGTTGAGGACTTCAGTTTGAGAGAAATTAAAGATTTTCATACAAATTGTGTCGAGAAGCGAGTATATCGCTACGCATGTGGCAAATTCTTTCAGATTACTCAGGGAAAATGATAGGAAAAAAATTTGCTTAATATATTTGGTACGATGTAAAAAATTGAAAATATTGATTAATTAGGTATATTTTTAGTATAATATATATTTTAGTATTTTATACATATATTATTCACGGTATAATATTTTTCATAGACATTAAGTAGGTCTATCTCACAGTACACAATCTCTTATTATTAAAATTAAGTGAGTGAAACACTGAATTTTAACGGTGTTTAGAGTGAATTGTTCTTACACAGCATAGACTACGACGACTAAACATTTTCATTATATTTTTCATTTGGTCTCACTTAATTTGAAGAAATAACACCTACATCCCTAAAATAGAAGTAAAAAAAAAGAAAAATAGAAGATGAAACCAAGAAATTCACATTCTTCAACTTGATTATCGCGTATGATTACAGTCCGGGTAAACATTTATGTGACAATTAAACGTATGGTCCCGGGTCGTGTTTCTGATGTTTTCAGTGTGGCCTTGGCACTCGTAACCCTGGGAAATCTAGTGCGGGTGTGTGAGTGCGATACATAGTATTACGTGTCAGGATCCGCAGGTTCGTGAAATGCCACAATAGTTCCGCAGAGAATTTATTTCACTTCCACTGTTATAGTCGCACTCGTAGATCGCAAGTCGATTTCGCTTCGTAGCCATACCAAGTCTCCTTCCTTGAAACCGTGTGCCCGTGCTTCGCGATCGTAACGGGTTTTAACTCTCTCACTGGTTTTTAAACTGTATTCTCACACGAGGTCGTGTGTCTTATCCAATTGCTTTTGCATGCCCGCTACGTATTGTACAGTTAGCTTCGGGGCATCAGCCGGAGTACCGGTCGGTAGGTCTAAAGGCAGACGCATTTCTCTTCCGAAGTTAACTTTAGCCGGAGTAAATCCAGTGGATTCGTGAATTGCAAAGCGATAAGACATCAGGAACAGTGGCATGTACCTGATTCTCTAATTTAGTGTACTGGATTATTTCGAACACCTTCATCCGATATGATGTGTCCCAAGAATGCTACTTCTTTCTTCAAAAACTCACACTTCCTCGGATTAAGCTTTAGGTTCTCACGCAATCTTTTGAATACCTTCTCCGGATTTCGTTGGTGTTCCTTGATGTTGCGTCCCATAACTATCACGTCATCTAGATACACTAGACATGTATCTCCTAGAAGTCCCACCAATACTCGCTCCCTGAAGCGCTCAAAAGTAGCAGGAGCGTTGCATAGTCCGAAAGGCATGACGCATAATTGCCATAGACCATGTCCATTGCCAGTGGTAAAAACACTCTTTTCCTTGTCTTCTGAACACCATGGACTAGTCAGTGATTCTATTACCTTGCTGCGCACCATATCTTGGATCATTTCTGATGCTTCGTTTTCCTTTGCCCATGGTACACGTCTGGATGTCTGCTTAATCGGAAAAGTAGCACCAGTATCCCGTTTGTTCTTCCAAGATTGTTATTTCCTTCGGTAAAAATTTCTTTGTAATTCATCAATAATGCTGCTGCTTCTGTATATTCCGCAGGAGTTAGGTTCTGCTTCGTCGCTTCCAGCAACGAGGCGATGTGGTCCGTTGATTTGAATTTTCCGGTGTTCTCTTGTATTTTCCTAATGCTGTCGACAGGTTTATAATGTCCGATAATCGTGTTCCTTGAGAGATGTAATAATGTGTTACTGAGATTGATGATCTTCATCTTGGCGTCTGGTTTGGTCATGAGCAATGTCCTTGCCGTGATCCAACTGGTGTGATCTCCATAGTCTTCCACTATAACACATCGATTTGGTGTCGTCTTCTCTGGAAACTGAACACTGACTAGTGTTTCCAATCTGGGTGCTAGCTTCACCGCTTTTAAGCAGTACACTGCCATTGAAGACGCACTCTCCAGAAAAACTTTTTGATCCGGGAAGCTTAAAACTCCTCGGGAAACATCAACCAAGCATTGATGTGTCCGTAAAAAGTTCAGTCCGATGATGAAGTCGCAGTTATATTGGCTACCAAAACGGGCTGCATGTAGATGTTATTTCCTAGTTTCAGTGTCACTTCTGTAACGCATAGGTCAGTCACTGGCTGGCCTGTCGCTGTTTGTAGGTTGTAGAATGGACGTGCATTTTTCCACATGATGGTTTGCTTCAGCTGCTTCCACCTTCAGGGCATGTGCTAAAGCGGCTTCTGTAATTGTATGATGGCCTAGCTTAGCTACAACCCCAAACTGGTGCCTGAACGCCGTCCATGAGGTAGTGCCGTCGAAGCTTGGCACCTTAAATTTCGGTGCTCCGACAGAAACAGAAGTAGCCGTGCCCAAAACTTTGACTTTTTGAAGTTTCGTGTCCAAGTCTTCAAGCTTCTTTTCGTGGACGTTTATTGACGCGTCATGGCCATTTTCGACGCGTCGTGGGTTTTGAGAGTTGAATCATATTCGTTTGTTCGCATCTTCACTTATTCCACGTCTTCTTTTACTACATTTAACGTTCCCTAGAAGCCTTCCAACTTCATATCGATATCTCAAGCCCACTTGTCCGGCTTCGCGCGGGTTCTCCATTGCTTCGCGCTGGTTCTCCATTGCTTTGCGTTGGCTCTTCAATATCACTTCGCGCTGGCTTTCCATTTTATTCTCCAGCTTCCTCTCCAGCATGGCTTCCATGGCTGTTAATGAGGTGGCCCTATCGAATCCACTCGATGTAACCGGCGTTGATGCAGCTGTCTGCCGTCGCATACATATCCCTTCTTCACTCTGTGCTACAACAGGCATTTTGCTTCTGTCACCAATTGTTACGTGTCGGGATCCGCAGGTTCGTGAAATGTCAAAATACATAGTTCCGCAGAGACTTTATTTCACTTCCATAGTCACAGTCGCACTCGTAAATCGCTGGTCGATTCGTTTCGTAGTGAGAGAAGTCTTCGCTTTCGTATTCGGGAACTGAATGCTCTATGGGCGACCCTGCCCGCTATTTATATCGATTTCCGGGCCTTCCAGACAATTCCAAGCCTTTCGTAGAAAGTCAATAATAATACCCGGAACTCAACTTAACAATAGTGGGTCAAGTAAACATGCCATATTCGCCGATGCCTGCCATATTCTTTTGCTAAGGCATAAGGGTCAGAGTGCCTTGAAGTAGTAATAAAAACTACCTGGGTTTTTTCATGGCCTCTATTGTTTCCGGCCTATCCTTCCAGAAACTTGGCAAGACTGCCGCTCTCTTCTTTTCGGCCGGCCTTTCGAGAAGCTTCGTCACAATAGTATAACATTAACGGACAAACGCTTACAGAATTATATTTAACTAATACAATGACAATAAACCATAATATTCAAAATTCAATAAATCATTTAGGTACATATGTAACTCGACGCAGCACCGTAATCGTTTGGTATTCGCGAGCGTCAATTTCATTGTTCTGAGTAGGTACATTTTGATGCTGATGTTTGATGTTATTTTCATGGTTTCATTTTGTTTAATCGATAAGCATGTTCCACTGTAGGTAGGTATTGATAAAAATTCTGTTACCACTAGTAAGATTCGCTACTAAATATATTAAATGTTAGTGAGTCTTATTTCATTTAATTTTGGAGAGGCATGACATTGCTCTCAATAGAATTCAAAGTTTTGATAGATACGTTGTACTGTGAAATGTTTTCTCGTCAAGAACAAACTAGTTGTCGATCGCATTGCTCGTGCGCCGAGCATATGAACATCGTCTAAAATTAAAACAAATTTATCTTATCTTGTTTAACTTGATACGATTTAATTCGCTGTAATACTTATTATTATATCTTATATTGACGCTTCTCTACGTTTTTACAAACGAATATTTATTTATTTATTGAATGCATAAAAAATGTTCAAAAAGTTGCTCAATGGTCTCACACTATGATTTCTTGTATTTGGAATATGGAATGATCAATGCTTCTCTTGTTGACATTATAATTTAGCAGTTATAATTTAACGAAAGTAACATATCCAAATTTATGATATGTAGATAATAGATTACAATACTTTGTTTTAACGGATATTTTTAAAAAATATCAAAAAAAATGGATACCTTACAAAACCGTAAGTGTCTATGTGTGTGTTCAGTGTAAATGCCATCTCTTTGCTTGCTCTTTGAAGTCATAATGGTATTACTGAAGAAAATTAAACACTTAAACTCGAATAAACTTCAATATTTGCGTCAGTTAAAAAGTTATACTATATATACTTATATTACGTTATACTGGGTCAGTGGAGTAAAAGGTCATCGATATTATCTTGCGTCAAATCTAGATAGTTGTTAATTCATGCTTATGTCGAATGTCCGATATCTATTTGTAAGGATAAAAATATGAATTTATGACTTACTAATTGATTGATAGTATCAAGCACTTTTTTGCGGAAATTCATTGTTATTCAATTAGTATTAATTTACTTTGCAACAATCCGCTAGCACAATGTATGATTGTATATACTTCTATACAAGCATAGAATCTCCCTCCTTCCCACGAAGGAAAACATGCATTTATGATAAATAAAAGTATATACCAACATACATACCGTCACCAACAAGTGTTTCGCTCGGAAAC
This sequence comes from Megathymus violae, assembly GCA_003671415.1. Classification (NCBI taxonomy): domain Eukaryota; kingdom Metazoa; phylum Arthropoda; class Insecta; order Lepidoptera; family Hesperiidae; genus Megathymus; species Megathymus violae. The sequence continues at coordinate 3,904,906 of PDGT01000019.1, read as the reverse complement.
GGAGCATCCTCAGGGTAAGTAGACTCTACGAGTGTTAGCCGCAAAGTACTCGTGGGAGGGAGGGATGTTTTATGCATGTATAGAAGTACATACCAACATACATTGTGCTTGCGGATTGTTGCAAAGTAAATTAATACTTATTTAATGACTTAATAAATTTTTATTTGAACATGAATAAGGCGCTATACAAATCCGATCGATTATAAGATCATGCTCGCAGGTGGGATTATGTTGCACCGTTTTGTCAAACGTGAACAGCGTCAGAAGAATGTGTATTTAAATATAGAGCTTAGTTAAACACACATCTTCATGGAAGAGGTATAGGAAAATAAATCAAGCGAAGAAAGTCACAAAGGCAACCACCACTAGAATTTTATATTGCAAAACAAGAAACTGTATGTCGATGGCGTCTCTCAATATTTGGGTTTCAACATTAAAATATAGCCTAAATTCAGATTTAAAATAATTTCATGGAAAAATTATAAAATACAAGAAAAATTGACGAAAGAAAGATCAAAAATGTATTTTTTTTTGCAGGCGATATATACCACTTTATCACCTACTAGTACTACCTACTACCTACTCTCGTTTCGCTTCGGGAAAGTTTATTTTTACTTCATAATCAGAAATAAAATCTTCATTGATATTTTATTTCAGTTCTTGAGATTATCACATTCAAACATGGAGATAGAGATTATTTTTTTACCATAATAACCTATGTATGTCCATCTAGAAGAATGCACCTTTCAATTTCAAACTTGGAAGCTACTGTATGAAGCACAAATCTGCTTCAAAAACCACGTCTGAACTTCTCACTGTATTTCGACGACCAAGAATAAATACATTAAAATTGACACAATTTCGACACCGTCACAATTACAACCGATACTTGTCACACTGTTGATATTGTTATTGAGCGGTAATTTTGTACTGACTTAAAGTATCGCACAGCTCATTCCGGTGAATTGAACTACTTTTTACAGTTCAATTGACCATAATCAGTGGTGTTGATTATTGTACAAATTGTTTATTATATTTAAATTAACCAAAACCTTAATTATTACAATAATCTCATTGCAGAATTAGGTGTTTGATGTGTGCGATTATAGACTTACCGTGAATTAACGTGTACTATACATGACGAACCTGTGTTTTGTAAAATATCGTTATTTCATTTTGTTAGGCGCTTCAAGGTTACCCAATTTTATTCTAGTGTCAGTTTTTGGAGTTTTTTTAATTAGACTTATATTTAGTTTATATATAAATAAAAATAAACAAGCGTTTCCACACGTTTATTATTATTATATGTAAATTTAATACATATTTAAGCATCACGTAAGCATTTAAAAGAACCTCCATACTAAATATTCCCCAATTCTACATAGCTTGGTCGTTGACCGTCCATTCGTAAACGTCATATACCAAGTAAAAAAGATAAAAAACGTACTGGATATACGATAGAAGAGACTACTAAATTCTTTTACAAATATGTATAGGTCTATTTGTAAGCGTCATGGAACATCGCTACATTTTCATTTCATACATGTGTATATATGTATTTTTGTTTTCGCTTGCGTGGAATATACAAGCAATCAGTCTCCAGTCTTCTATAGGTACTTCAGTAAAATAATCGGTCATTACAAATAAGCAATATGCTTCAGGAAGTCTATTACATTATTAAACAAAATGGGTACAAATAACAACTACTTAGTATGCTTAGTGACATTTAACTCAATAGGATGACAGCGTAAGAAAATAGTACCTACATAGAAAACAAAACAGGATAATTTATTGCATGATTCTTACCTTGCTTTCTTGTCCTTCATGTTGATTATTCAAAATTAATAAGTTAATGAAACTAAAGTTATAAAATTCACTAATAATATTATATAAATTTCAGTTGACGTAAATAAAAGATACACGCCTACTGGCGTGTGTTTAAGTACATTCAAATACTACGTAAAAAGTATTGAGAGTTTGATTATTACTGTGGTTTATCGAAACATAATGAAAAATGCCGATCGATATACGTGGAAACGTTGGCGGTAGCGTTGTTACAGCGACTGTATAGGCGGGCGAAGCGCCGAGCGACTGCCGCGAGGTGAACTACTTCGCTTTCAATCAACGAATCGCATGCTGCTAGCTGGAAGTATTTCGCGAGCCAGCGTATCGTCACACGTAGGCATCTCAGCTGATTTGTGTGCAATTTTTGACCTTGAACTGTTGCGCGTCGCGAGGGCTTAGCTTAAAAATATTATATTCGTGCTAATATTGTCAGTATAAACATGGTTACTTTGAATGGAGATGTCTCAGTAGAGAAGTCAAAAGAAAATAACCTACTACACTAATGGCTCTTAATCCTACTGACAATACTCTTAAGTAAAATTGAACATTTATAGTTTTTTTTTCGTATATATCATTGTTTTTTGCGTCCAAATATTTCTATCTCTCTGTTAGGAAATATCTTATGGCCGCCAACTTAAATGCCTATTAATGTCTGTAATATCGAAGACCTCACGTGTTACTGGTGAAGATGACCTCAATCATCTACAAACGAAATATGTACATACAATTCGTGGTTGGTTCGCGGAGGTAGCAGTTAGTTGAGTGGGTACAGAACTCTACCACTACGAAGGGTACTCCTTAAGTACTTACGGTCCTTAAGGGTACTGCTCGGCGTACCGAGATTAAACTGGATCTTTCAGAGCCCACCGACCTCTAACAGGAAGGATCGTTCGTCATACGTTCGTTCGTTTTTTAACAGGGTGCACCACGAAAAGATCGTAGGTGGTAGTACATGGATGGTTTAAGCTTAAGGATGGACAGGGCCTGTAGAGTACGCACCTGTTCGACAGCGATAATACATTGGATCGTGTATACCGGTAGAGAAGGTCGTTGTCAACTGGTCCGTAGGTGGAGGGAATAGTTGTCGAGCGAGAAGTCTCATGATGAACAGTGTGACGGACATGGTCCAGATCGGAAGTGTGCAGCGCCCGTAGTTCCGTGTAGTAGTGAGTGGGATAAAAGTCATCCCAGTAAATTTCGAGCTATAGTTATAGAATTATGGGATATATATATTACTACTAATAAATAGGGAATATATTACTACTAATGTCATTATAATTATATTATAATAATTAATATTATATTGTTTGTGGCTCAAATGGCTTCCAATTTGGCAACGAAGACAAATCAGCACAGTTTCTATTCGCTATTTATTTCTGGCTTTTCGCCAGCTGATTTGTAACAAAATTTCTAATTTCTATTCAATAAATATATGACCGGCAGCTTCACTTTTTTGTGACGCTGACACTCTCCATACCACTTCACCATTCTGGTTTCCTTTCCAACTCGTTGCTTCATGCTGCTAAGGTTTGTAATGCTTTCCCTGATGATTTTCGAAAACCTGTTAACAGCACAACCGAAAAGTATTAATAGTTTCATAATCTGTAAACATGTAGATACTAATTTCATTTGTCTCTTTCATTTGACTCTTTTAAAGATTCTATTGGAATATTTACATATAACAGGTGTCTACGCTTCGCCTTAAAAGGATCGTCGCCTTCAGCGAATACTGTTGCCATCACCTTCTCTAGGCTGGCCTGATGTACCTGGTATCACAACATAATATAGATTCCATTGGCCAGTGTTGAAGCGACGATGCCGGGCCAGCCAATGGGAGAAACCTACGTGTCGTCATCAGTTTCCGAGCCGGTTAAGAAGTGATGGAGTTCTGAGGTAACAAAAATAAAAAAAATACAAACGAATTGAGAACGTCCTCTTTTTTTGAGTCGGTTAAAAACAGACTACCAACCAACGAAAAATATTACCATAGAAGATAAAACAAACTGAAATTACGCTATTAAATTATATTTTGACTTCAGAAACTTATCAAATATATAAAAAAATATCGTTATATTGAAATAACTTTACCTTTGGTGACATCAAAAAAAAAATTTTAATGTCTGGAACCGCTTACTTAAAATAAAAATTAAATATATAAAGTACTCTGTACTGCGTGATATTTGACTGATACTACTGATATTTTATTTAATACTGATATACTGACTGACTTGTCAAACTTTAACTTTAACCTTGTCTTGTTATCTAAATATTTACTCACAATATAACCTCTTTTCTGCCATTTTGATTGTATTGCATCTCGCACCCTTAGAATGACAGTGAGTTAACTAAAAATTCTTGAAATTCCAGATTTTACTATAAATTTACTTTAAAAAGCCTACTCTAAAATCCCATGCTGAAAAAGAGCCCGAATTATGAATGAGAAAGCGAAAAAGGGAAAAAACCTCATACATCAGTCTCTTTAAATTTACTCAAGACCATACATTTTTGAAAACTTTCTTCGTCATTTCCCATAAATTGCAATTTTTGAGTTAAGTCCCTTTCATTCTAAGGGTGCGATCTGTTTGATACATGATCGATGATGTTACAAAATACAAAAAAGAGAAAAACAAAGTCACAGTATGACACAGTAATAGTGCTACAAATGTACCGGTTTTATTTTTGATGGGTCTCCTCTTACTTGTTTATTTGCTATGTAATTTACCTTCTCTAGCCGCAGTCTGCTAAGGTGCATCGGACCGGACTTCAAGACTTCAACGATGATCCACTAGGGATTACGTCAAGCTCCACCATGTTTTCCATTTGGTGATGTGAGCCATTCGGGGCAAGTACATGGATAACACCATTCTTAGTCCAGTATTAGGAAATTCCGTATCTACGTCTAGCTTCAATGACATGGTATACTCACTGTGAGTTAAAAATTCAGATTGTTTAATATCTTTAGCATTTAGATTGCTCTTTGCATACCAAACCTTATCACGGACACATATCAAGAAACTTAAAAATACAAGGCCTCGATCATCATCAGCGATCATTTGGACCATTCAACGTATGTATACGATACATTGAAATCTTTTTTAAAGTATTGTGGAGCAGAAGAATTAAACAGTTTGCAGAAAAAAAGTAAGTAAGTATTCTTGCGACCGCTGCGTAGCTGTTGGTCTATAGTATATTAATGTGTAGAGAAAACCTTTGGACCTATTTTCGCTTCCTGTTTTTCCAACGATTTACTTTATCTTACTTTGTTTTATTTTATTCGAATCCCCGCCATTTTTCTTCGATGTTTTTATTGATTTGTTTACAAAAAAAATGAGCAAGTGTTACAAAAATGTGTTACTATACAAAATGTTAATTACTACTACAATAAATAATTATTTCATTAATACTTAGTTTATTTGTATATACTCAGTATTGGATGATATTAGGTTACTAAGACTGGCTGTTTTAATGTTAGCTGTAAACTGTTTCAGAATCTTTTATAGAGGATTTAAAGCATGGGAGTAGATAAAGCCTTGTATGTAACTGTTGATAATTAGGTATTAAAACACTCATGTGACACTATTATCACACGAGGCGAAGCCCATTCGTGTTTTAATACCCCTTATTATACAACAGTTGCATAAATAACTATTAGTGTGTAGAAGCACACATTGGGAGGCGATTATTTCGAATATTTTAAATACAACAATAAATTGAGTAATGTAACAAAGCAGTTTTAATTCACAACTGCGCACAAGAAGAAATATTTACTTAAGAACCAGTAATGATGATTATTGGATTATTTTCAGATAATTAAAGGTCGTTGAGTTTATCTGTTTGTGTTATGTTTTATGACCATTCGCCTTACTTGACGTGAATCACCATTGCCTTGGTCATGAATAACGTATAGATAATAGGTACCAAAATACGTGTTTTCGTATTCATAGTATTGATTTTTTGAATTGTGTTCGAAAATAAACAATTTTCGCATAAGAGTGAATTTTTCGCTAATATCACGTAGTAGGTAGTAACTCATAGTAGGTTCGAAACATTTAACTGTAACAGGTAGGTATTCATGATTTGTATTTTTATCTACATTTCGACTTAAAAATATGGGTCGTGGTCTCGGCGAGACTCAAATAAAATGTGTAAAGTCCACGACGATGTAAGTTTTTTAAAAATACCAAAAAGTTTTAAAATCTTGAAATTTTTCTTCCATCGCATCATCAATAAATATATTTAGAAACTGCATCGAAGAGCACAAAAGCATCAAACGCGGAAAGGCTTATGAATTAAATTATTTGAATTTCGAGAATGCAAGGACGATATTTAATTCCATTATATTTCGGTTATATTTATGTTTTTGTTCATGCAAACAAATTAAATAATGACACCTATATTAAAATGTTAAACTACACAAAAATAATAGTCTACCATTTCTTCTTTCTTCTACGTTAAAAACTACGATAATACCATTAATTATTTTCATCCAAGTCTGTTATAGTCTTATAGTTATTATAAAAACTATAGTTCTCTCTCTAGGTATTTATACTTATTTTAAACCTAAAATATTTATATTTTATGAATTTAAGATACTTTTTATAACTCATTATGTCAATTAAATTTGGTATGTTCTACCTTACGATTTCGTAACGCTACCGAATAAAAGCGTTCGAAAGTTGGGAGTTCTATGCATTTCATTCAGAAATAACTGGAATGTTTCAGACTTCCGTGAACAAAAATTTTAATAATTTATCTGCCTATAGTAGGTATTACCTGACGGATGTACTGAAAATGAGAAATTTGTAATCTTTTACATAATCTCAGACGAATACACATCTCGAACTGTCTCATTCGTCATGTTATCAATTTTGTAACATTTCTAAAAACCGACAGTAAAGATTTCTTCCGTGTTAGTTAAATATCTGCAAAACGAGAAAGAAAGAAAATAACAAATCATGGAAAAGATAAATTATATATAGATGAGTAAAAGTATATTTCAATATAACGGTGCCGGCATGGACTATGAATATGACGTTAAAGTGATAATTGAAAACGTCCGAATGACCCGTTACTGTTCTAAAAACACATTCTTGTAAACACTATACATGCATCTAAATGTGTGTCATCAGATCCATTCCCCCCTATATAACCGATGACAAGCTCCTATTTAGAATATTACTGGATCAACTACCGTACAAGCTTAGGGCTTACGCCTTGAGCCTTACAAATTTTAACTAAACGCAATCAATAAATCTACTTCAATAATGGCTTTAGGAAGGAATACGTTGATTTGTCTTCTTGTTTTGGTGTTTTTCGTAGTGCTTAACCAATCGAAACCAGTCGAAAATACTAACGTTGCGTCGCATATCACACTTGGAGACGAAATGATGACGATTGCGGAGTCTCAGAATCCGTTTTTGCCAAGATTTGCAATGAAGCGCTTGAAGGAAAGAAGGCAGGAAGCGAGAGCTCAGAGACGGAACAATTCGGTTACCAGAAGGCAAGAAGTTAGACATCAAATTAGATGTCCTCAACCTCAGTATGCATTTTTTCGTATTTATGTAAGTAACATTGGCTACTGAAGTGGCGATTTGACATTATGCTTCACTACACTATTTCAATGCGGTTTGGTATAGAGGTGGTGGCTGTAATATATAACAGGGTACTATAAATTCAGTTTATAAGTATTACTGTGTATAGTTGTAACTTTTTGAACTGAGCTAGTTTAATTGCCTTTGTTTGACCGTTGTTTGTTTTCTGGTTGACCGTCGGGCGGTTGTAAAATGCAAAAAAGTCATTATCGCCATTATTCTGTTTGTGTATTTTGTAGTCTAATCAGTAACGAAATAGAGTTGAAAATCTATACTAATCTTCCAAGGCGGTTACAATCTGCTTTTACTACAAGCTCGTTATCTTAATTTGCGGTTAACACCTCAATAGCATTGTAGTCTTAATTGCACGAGCTAAGTTCAAAAAGTTACAAGTATAATTGTCATTTATCATTATTTTTAATTAAATATGACATAATTACAATTATAAATAGGATTTAGAACTTTGCAGGCTCCACCAAAAGAATATTTGTTTCGTATGGAAGGATGTTGGAAACATCAATAAATAAATACAACTTTGCGGCTCACGTTCTATTTAACTGATAATTAATTCATGGTACCTAGTCTACAAAAAAATATAAATTAACTTAGTGCATGGTATTAGGAATGGTACACGTATACATTAGGAATAATAGTAGGACTGCAATCGTGTAGTATATTAGTCAACGAAAAAAGATGGTTCTATCAAGTCGCTTCTTTTTATACCAAGCGAGGTGTACGACCGTTTGTTGACTAATGTACTTTATTAACCAAATTATGACCAAAAGGAGGGCGTTGCGTTTGCGTTGAAGTTCAAATTGTTTATATAAATAATTTTTACCTTTCTTCGACCCCGATTTTATAAATAAAACACTGCGTCACCGAGCGCAGATCACATTGCGGTAGTAACACGCATCTGCCTAATACGTTTTTACGTTTTTTTAGGAAAATGAAGGGAGGAGTACTTTTAGTGTTAATGGGAATAGTGGGCGTGATTGCTAAGCCTGCTGAAAATTTGACGCTTGAACCATTTTCAGAAAATAGTACCTCGGAAACAACTGAAGCAAGTGTTGACAACAATAAACCTGAAGCAGATCTCGCATATATCAACGAAATACTTATCGATAATGAAAAACAATCAAAATACGGAACAACCATAGACGTTTTTATGGAGGAGGAACTTAATAATCCGGATGTATTGGTTCAAGGGAATGTGCCTAATTTTGACAGTCAGATTTCAGATGATAATGACGAAATCTTATACAATGACGTATTAAATAAAGACGCTAACGAGATATTGGACACAGCTGCAGGGTTCCTGCCCGTCCCGATAATCAGACCGAGACAGAAATCAAAAAGGCGCTTTGCAACCCGACGGAACTTCAGACGGAAGTATCGTCCATTCAGTAGAGTTTTCTTCTTCTATCCATCTTACGGTTTCTATCCACAAAGCTCTCTAAGATATTATTAGTGTATAAACTGGATGTTATTCTATCTTATACATAACTATATCGAATTTATTTTAACATATATAATAAAACAATTTATTACTGAATATTTTTTATTTAGAAGCATATAACAATGCTTCATTCAATTGATTCACCAGGACCTATTTTATTTATAATCATGTATGTTATTTACATTGGAGGTACGTACAATAACTATTCGTGCCTATTAACTATAGTAGGATCTTCATTGATCATAAATTAAATTTTAGTTCAATAATGGCGTTTATATTGCAAATTAATAACCATTTACAAAGTTATAATATTTCGTTAAGTCTTTAATTTAATCAACATAATTCTAGGAGAACAGATATTTAAGAATTAAATCGATAAAATATTAAGGAAATAGATAATCGATGCGGATAAGTACCGAACTGTAAAATAATAATTTTAGTTTTCAACAAGCGGGCCTAAACAATTTACGACATGCAGAACAAAATTTTAGATAATTTCTCTGCTCTTGCAAACAATTAACTACATCCCGTTGCACCACAAATTCGTAACATAAGCAGATATTTTTTTATCTCGTAGAACAGTTCGCGTTTTGACTTTACATACACTCTTTCGAAAGCGGTTGAATAAAAACAAAAAAGTGTTTTCATCGGTATCGGTATTAATAATAAAATCATAAATATTATAACTTACTTTTCATACACTAAAAACATATGAGTAACGATTGAATTAAAAAGTAATGACGGTACACACCAAAATCCTGTAACAAGACCTGTTTTTGTATAAGATACGAAATGAAAGTGCATATGTATTATTCAATTCATAAGCTTAGTGTTATTCAAATATTTAAATTAAGTAATGATATCCAAACCAACCAGATAAGCAACCATCCACCAATAAATAACCTTTTTTCTTCTGATGAACAAATATTTTTTTCTATAAAGTACATAACAATCCGACAGCTTATACAGCATAAATACTTATATACTTTACACAATTTACAGTATACAAAACTATAACGTACGGCGATTTTGGGATTACTAACAAGGGCTTTATACATCACAATACCTACATTAACGAACATCATAGCTTAAGTCGTAATTTCACGGAAATCTAAAATGTCTTTCTTCACACATACCTATTGTATAAATACCTTTTTCTTGACTAAATGTAACAAAATCAATTAGTAAGTCTATAGTCGCGTTTTATAGTCTAAGAATGCCTCTTTAGACATTGTATGGAATAACATACGCAACGCGTAAACATTTTACGAGTTCAGCGACGTTGTAACTCAACGACGACATGCAGTTTAGATCTAGCATTTTTTATTAAAGGTTACTTGCCGGGCCCGACCAGCGCTTCGTCCATTAGTTCATCGTCGGTGATGCAGGGGGAGTTGGAATGGGGAGAGGGAGCCACGAGCGGAGACGGGGCGGGACTTTTGGATAGTTGCAAGGTGATTGCCGGTGAGGTAGGGTAAACGGGCCTCACTGCTACCACTCCTGAGACTTTACTTCCAGAGGACGAGGAAAAATCTAGCAACATTTCCGCTGCTTCTTGCGGAGTGGTGGCCCCACTGCGTGGCACGGCACCACTAGCCGGCGGCCTCATACATGAATCGGCCCCTTTCCTATCTTCCGAACTACCCTTGGGAGCCGCGAATCCTTTAGACATATCAGTCTTAAAATCCAACGGCATCAAAGGAAACGATCCCGAATAACTCTCTTTTGTATCGTCCTTGATCCTCTGTGGGCTTTCTACCTTAGACATGCTGTCTGCAAGACCTTTTGTGAACTCCAGAGGCCGGTCTGAAAGATCTCCTTTGGTAGATGGCACGGTTTTTGGACTCATCCCGCCCATATTGAGTAAGGGTTTCGGAACGTTAAGTGGGTAAGCTGATTTTTGCATCGGGTCGGAGCTCCTGGCATTTGCATTATCGAAATGTGAGAAGGGATATTTGCTTTGATCCATAGATCGTGAAAAGTCATTCACCATTGACCGACTGTCGTATTGAGATCCGGGACTATTCTTGTCTGGAGTATTTTGATTTTTTAGCTTAGGAATTTGAAATTTACTAGTATCGAGAGGTTTGATTAGACCCTCGACAAGAAAGTTGGCATCCTTTGAACCCTTAAACCTGTCTCCGTCTACGTCATCTCTAGACCCACTGGGGCTTGAGTGCCTTTCTGATTTAGACGAAAATATAGATTTCTCTGAATTACTCATTAGCTTGGTTCTAGCTTTTTCCCGCTCCCTATCTCTTATTATTTTAGCAAGATCTGCACTGCTACTTTTAGGCGAACCCGAGCTAGACTTCGACGTGGACTTTGATAAATTTATTCCAGTACTACTGTTGCTGGACGACTTCGCATAAGGCACTTTGGACTGGCTACTAGAACCACTTGATCCCGACGATTCCGAAGGACTCATGTTTGCTTTTGGTGGTGTAGAACCGGGCGTCACGTTCCCCGATTTAGAGGACTGCATCGCCTGCGTTTTCTTTGAAGCAGGTCCACTTATAACTCCCGGTTTTAGCCCAGTGTGAGTTTTGGGCGAACCCTGACTGGGCGGAGTAAGTTGCGGAGACGACTGCTTCCCGGAGCTAGCACTATAGTTCAGTTTTGAACTACTACTTGAAGGTTCTTTGGTCCTTGTCTTATTAATGGTAATTTTCATACCGTCAAGACTAGGTTTCACCATGTATTCTTGATTCTTATTATCGTTGCTAACCTTCATTCCGCTGGCCGAGCTAGTCTTAGGGTCGGAGAATTTGTTGGTACTGCTGGATGAGCTACTCGATTTGCCTGTCACCACTTCTCCGTCTGTGCCACAGTGCTGAGCGGATTTCAGTTTATCTATTACGGCACTAAGTGACCCCTTTCTGTTCCTAGCCTGACTTGGAGCGTTTGATTTGTTCACTTCGATGTTAGGTGGGGATATGAGTGGCTCCGCTACGGGACTATCACAGGTAATAGGTGTTATTTCTAACTGCTTCAACTTCATGGGATTTTTTAACTTGGGGCTACTTCTGCCTGAACTAGAAAAAGACAGCCCTGAATGCTTCTTATCTTTATCTCTCGATGTCATGGAGCCAGAACTGTAGCTGTCTTTTGCGATTTTTTTTGAGAGATCGTACCCAGTAGTACCCGACTTACCTGAAGGGGATCCGCTGGTAGCCGATTTTAAAGTGGACATGCTTGGTTTTCCCGACCCGGAAGAACTATGTTTAGGCGAGGATATACTATGGTTTTTTGGACTCGAGTATCCTGGCAAGTGTTTGGGGCTATTCTGAACCGGCGAATGTCTTGGGCTACTGTGATGGCTGGATGTCCCCGAAGGTTTCCCCATACCTTTCACAGTACTAGGACTAGGGGACTTTGTTATCGAGACGGATCGTCCGTGTGTTGGACTCGGACTAAATTTTCGCAGTAGGGAGTTTGGGGAAGTGGAACGCATGGGAGAGCCATCTGTAGGCTTAATACTGACGGACACTGGCTTCGTGAGGGGATCTTGTTTAGGTGGTACTTTTTCGGGTGGACCCATGGAGTCATCTCGTCGTCTTTTCTTCTTTTTCTCTTTACTGCGCTCCTCCCCAGATCGGCTGGACTTTTTCTCTGATCTTCGCTCGTCCATGTTTTTTAGTTGCGTCGAGGAAATCGGCGTGATAGTTATGGAAGTGGGTAACGCCGCCGGTGCAGTGGGGGTTATCGGTATGATTTCAATACCAGGTCTGCGGTCCAGGCAGAGCATGGAGAGGTTCCCTCCGGAGCCACTTGTCGGAGCGACAGACGATGCAGAGTTTATGGGAGTGATACTCACGGAGGATGGCAAGTAAGGCTTACCGTCCGTGAGGTCCAATAATAAAGAAGATGCACTTCTGTTACTCCGGGATTCGCAGTCTTTGCTTTTAAGTTTTTGCCTTTTGTGCTCAGACTTGTGAAAAGAATTCCTGGAACAAGCATCATCAATTTTCTTAAGGTTATAAGGTGTACGACGTTGGTGTTAAAATTAGCATATTATTGATGTTGTATATAGATATATTTCAAAATATCTTTGGGATTCACGGAAAAACTAACAACTAGGCTGGTCTAATAATAGCTAGGTGTAAGACTCGAAGGTAGCATTGAGGTGTTAATTGCATCACTATTAACATTCACGAAAAAAAAAAAAACTATAAGTTCTGATACAGACCTGATTAATTCCTCCACATCGCCATCGTTCGAGTTGTCCATATCAGACGAGGTCCGGTTGTCTGCCCCCCCTAGCGCGTCGATCGCATCCATCCCAGACAGTTCTAAGTCTGACGCGAACTCGTTCTGCGACACCGACGATTCTCGACCTTCAATATCATCATTAGTCGAATTACTGTTCATTGTGTTATCGTCCTCGTTCACGTAACCTTCTGAATTGTCACTTTCACTATCGGTCTCCATCATGTCGTTCATTCCCGGCTTGCCCTTTTTCTGTGTCGAAGGCCAGAGACCGGAATCTGATTTTCTTTTTTTCGGCTTCCGATCGTCGGACATCTGCGGCTTGCTGTCGCCGGCACCCGTGTCTTGGCACATTAAAGACATATGATGCTGTTGTTCTGACAGATATGCACCTGTAATACAAAGTAAACGGTTTCCATTGAAACACTATCAAAATGCCAAGCATCGCAACATGAGTAGAGGCTGGAGTATTCTAAACAGGTTAAAGAACTTGTATATTATATAGTTTTATATCGAACTTGGCCGGCAGCACTTCCGTGCTTCGTTAAGCTTTATTGGAATCCACCGAGCGTGGTAAATCTTTCAGCACTCGGGTTGGTCTGCTTGAATTGTAGCAATGGAGTATGGTTTTTTCCAGTTCAGCCAGAATGGCAACGCATATTGTTAGTAATTTTAGTTGCCCCGACCGGAAATCGAATCCGGGAAGCCTTCGCTCGACTGGCAGTGTCATAACCAACTTTTAAAACAATCCTTAGGATTTTCTTGCCGCTTCTTTTCCGGGACTTCTCACGGTAGGGATTCGTTGAAGCATGATGACGCAGTTTGACTTTAGAAAAGTGTTTGTAAAGACTTAATTCGGATACATTTAATTTATTTCTGTTATATAGACTGTGGCCATTTTAGATACGTACCGCCCTGATGCGGATGGTTGACGCCGCTGGGATAGAGAGCGCGCGGGTGCACGCCGGGCTCGTGCTTCACGTGCTCGCCGCCGGGGTCAAGCCCGCCGAGGCCACAATTAAAATTTGAATCCAACGCGGAGTAGCTGCCATTCATTTGCTTCGTGGCCGCCTCGCCCTCCCAGATCTTAACGAGCGACCTACGGCAATAACGTATTCATCAATTATATTATACCGAGAGATCGTGTGATGGCTTTCAATGTTATTTCCTTTGTTTTTGAGATTTTAAATTAGCATACGATTATTAATCGACTTTAATTTTATTAAATTTTAAGCCACGAAAACAACCCACATGAACTTACTGAGTTCATGTATAAAAAATTGATAAACATTTAACTTATGTAATATTTACATGGCTGTGTTATTAGCAAATCAGAAAAAACATGTAAATGTTTGGAATCGATTCACGTAATCAAATTGTCATTTAAAATCGACTAAAAATAGTATTATCCAATTACTAAACCAATTTGACAGTTTGTAAAAGATACTTACCGAAGCGTAATGGGTATAGAGTGACTTTTCTGCAGCACCCTAGTGATGTACTCGTCTATGTGATCCCTATGGTGCAGCGTGTAGAGCGAGGCGCGCGGCGCGGCCGGCTCGCTCAGCTCCAACTCCACGGTGGCCATACTCTCGTCCAGCGGGTGTTCCAGCGAGATCGAGATGTGCTGCCAAGAGAGCGCGCTCACCTCGAACATTATCACGTTCTCCAGTTCCGTTACTGAAAAATAATTTTAAAGTACAGAACTCGTTTTTATGTAGACTACAGCGCCTCCTATGAGTTCTTTAGCGTGTGTAGCAAAGTCTGTCTCGTTAAAAGGTTATGTGTGATAATAACTCGATTGATCAAGTTGGTCAGAAATTACATGGTCAGTAATACACGCACCGTCGGTTATATTCAATGACTAGAATATCGGCAAAAAAGTGATTATTTGCTTTTAACAGTTTCATTGGGAATTACATATATGCAATCTACTCGAGCAATCGATTTCTAATCGAAATTAGACTCGATGGACTCCAAAGACATTGATATAACAATATCCTCTTGTTCTGTTAAGCACACGATCATGGCTGGTTGCTTCATCAAAAATAATAAAAATAGCTTCTAACTCTAAACAAATCGCAATCTGATAAACCTACATTTTTGAACATTTGCATTCTAGTACTAATTACTAATAGACGTGGCGTACTAACCGTGCTTGCCCTGCGCGCGCACGCAGCTAGCGAGCAGTGTGTTAAAAAGCTGCTGCTGCCGCAACGCAGCCAGCAACGGGGGAACGTGCGATGGATGCGTGAACGGCACCGCGCGCACCACGCAGCCCTCCAGCGCTCGCGACTCGCACAGGAAGTAGCACTGGCTCTGCTCCGGCAAGTTCTGGACAAGACAATAACACTACAATTGGTAGTATTAGAGAAAAGGTATGGACGATGGTAGCAAAAACGGGCACATGGCGGTTTATTCTCTTCTCGGGTATCTCGTACGAAAAGCGTTCCCAATGTAGTGCTCGATGGATTCGGCGGATGGCGATGGCCGATGGTCGGATTACAGCAGCTCGTGGCCTCATCAGGTTTCCAAATATCACTACGCTCGACCAACAGCAGCGATAGCTTACGTTGGGCATGAAGCACAGCTAAATAATCAAAATTACATCAGTCTTCCTTCATTCAGCGTTCGTCGATAGTTCTCGTTTTGCCTTTTTTTTTATTACCGTACATGGATGCGTGTCGTGATTGCTGGCGAACCTAGTGCTATAAATCTAGGTGGTGATCATTTATCCGTGTATGAATGAACTTTTCGGCTTGTTTGCTTTCTTTATGCATAAATATATATGTGTATGATATAATTTATGTGTACATTAAACAATACTTACCACAAATAAACCCTTGCTGAGATTCAACTCGATATTTTTGCCTGGCACCAATTTGTTGTAGGCTTGTTGAGCGACTAGACCCAGCATGGGTTTTGCGTTTGCCCAATCACCAGCAACTTCCACCTAAGTTAAATTAAAAAACAAGAAATATTCTAATTTAGGTTATATGTATATTAAATTATAGTATTTATTTTCATATATTACAATGCAATGCAGATTAATGGTAGCATTCACTTTTTTAAATTAGTAATACGCATATAATTTGAAAAATTAGAGGTGCGTGCAGGAATCGAACTGTCGTATTCCAAGCGGGAGAAGTGCTTTGAAACTATATAGGCTATAGCTGCTTGCTTAGGTGACGGAAAACATCGTAAGGAAACCAGCATACCTGAGAGTTCTCCTAATGCTCTCAAAGGTATGTGAAGTCTGCCAACCCACACACGTTAGCATGGCGGACTATGGCCTTATTCACTCTCATTGTGAGAGGAGACTCGAGCCCAGCGATGGGACCGTATGCATTGCAATGATGATCATTTCTTATGAAAAGAATTAAGTAATATGAATCGTGTTTTATTTAATCAATATGATGAAATTAATTTTGGTTGATAACAGTTTTGAATTTTAAGTAAGGGTTTTGATAAGCTTTACAACAATCACATTTATGATATAACTCTTTGATTGTAGTTAATTAAAAGTAAATCGTTTTTTCTATCTACATCTGCACATTTATATTGTATGCAAGCAATAAATCAGCGTCAAATATATTATTTTAATTTTATATTTTTTAATGTACTCTGTGGCTCACACCACTCGCGCGCTCTGCCCGCACGGGCGTACTGAGAAACAGCGACCTCCGCTGAGTGCGCACCTTTTCGCCATTTGATGGGTACTGCAACAGCGGTTAACCATTGACCGGTTTATTATTATTTATTAGGTTTTTAAGGTTTTTATTTTTATTTTTCTTATCTTTCTTTTTTTGTTAAAAATATTTATGTTTCATCATGTTACAAAGTTGCAGTATCCATGTTATTAGGCAAAATAAATGTTTTCTTTCTTTCTTTCTTCCAATATGTTTCAAAATATGTAGTAGCGATTGTAGGTCTAAATAAATTTTGAGATTTAACACTAATAAGTCAATTTGTAAACTCCTACCTCAGTGGTAGCATGTATCAGTTTTGCTAGTCCAGAACATAGAGGCATCGGCTGGGACAGCTTGAGAACGAAACACGCAGGCAGCATGGCACTGTTCTGTGGTATTAACGGTGCGTACACGGCACCATTCCTGGGGACATATCAAAATACACATGTAACAATACTATATTACATATATATATTAATATAACACATTGGGGTCCAGCGGAGATGCTATTCGTTTTTCACATAGTTAAATCGATTTAATTTTTATCCCGATTACCGAATTTCCGATTCTAGGGTGAAAAAATTTAGACAGTTTCTTTAAACTATTTTTGTCTATTCATTACTATCACCATCACAGTCAAATGATCGCGGTGATAATCTACCATCAACATTTTAGATTATGCGAGACAATTAGTTTCTTTCTGCATATACTTTATGTAATAGTAGATATGTATGTATGCAATTTACAAATTTAAATTGATCTGACTTGACGTGACCGTTGAACGACTATAAGCTTTCTAATATCTTTATCTCTCTTATATCTAAGTTAGCGTGTGGTGTATGTTGTGTGGTGTATATAGTTAGTTGAAGCACGTACCCTTTGGCCGACCTCTGTCCGGATATTATAGGCGATTGCTGAAGCTTGTTTGCAGTGGAGCCTTCTAGCAGTACAGTTGCTGAATGCCCTACTGGTGTGTATGTAGGCGCTACCAGCGGCGCCAGTGCTTTGGAGCCCACTTGCTTTCCTACTGTCAACAGTTCTACAGTGAGCGGCTGGAGACCTTTGTCCTTGTCTAGAAGCTCGTAAGGTGACACGAAGTATGTGAGGCGCATGGCGTGACCTGAAGAAATATTGGTACAAATTAAAATTCTGAAGTAAGGTATGGCTAGGGTTTATAGCGCTTTTTAAGGGGTTGAATATCACCATTATTGTTAAATCTGATTAATGAATGATCCTCCATTATGTCACATTTAAATCAAATAGTATTAATAATTACCTCCTCTCCGTTTTTGCAAAAACCCTATAGGACTCTTATGCACTTGGGTCCAAGGATCTTTAATAAAACTCTGAAGTTGTCTCAATGTACACAGGTCTTCTTCCAAACTTTGAAGTGCAGTAAATGCTTTGCTTTTTACCTAAAAACAGATCGTTTTACTACGCTAACATAAATCATGTTATTAAAATAAATGTGGAATTTGCTTGTGGTACGACACGAACAATTAAGTTTGATTCAATGTACAAGGATCATTATGGTAATCGAATGCGCGATTGGAAGAAAGGCCGATGACGACAGGACATAGTGCTTTGTGTAGGTGTTTTAGAGCAGCTATTTTTTAAAAATTGTTAAAGATGGTGTCAGGATGTTTACTCTTCCCCTAAAATCGATATTTACGATATTGCGATCAGTACAATCGTTTATAACAATCCTCCCAAACAATTAGCCTTATTAGGAATGTCTAGTCTGTCAAAACGATATGACGAATATAATCAAACAGATTCACAAAAAAAATACTAAAATTAGATGTAAGGAAAATCAGTCAGAAGATTGCATGATTGTGAATAAATAAAATCCTACAATAACATTAACTCTATATGAATAAATATTAAAATAGTAAAATACAAACTTTTTTTTCAGCATTCAGCTGATATACAGCTGTGAGACCTTCGAGTTGTGCTGTGAAATCGGCAAAGTCTCCACGGGATATACATGCCACTAGTTCCTCACAACTTTGTTGGTCTATCTGTAAGAATAAATTTTAAAGACAATAAAACTTTATTTATATACACAATGATATCTTTTGAATAAACATGAATCTTACCTTCCCTTCATGATGTATTTTAACATCCTTGACATTACCCGATGATTCAACCAGAATTTCCAAATAAAACATGTCCGAAGATATAAACAAATTAACACCTGATGTTCCCACTACAAATTTCAACCTGTAAAAGTATTTTAAACCACAAATTATTATACATATCAAAACAGAGTGTTTTTAATTTTTTTCTATATATTACTAAGTTAATTTCAACTGTTTTTTGATTATCTGGAAATTTATCTTCTATGACAAATATAACTTAACAAACCCTAATTGCCGTGAGAGACATTCAAGTCTCTCGATAAGGCTTTGTAGAGACGTGATTTTGATGCAGTGCTGCAAACTGTCCAGACATCTCCGAAGGATCATTCGGTCAGCACTATCCACAGCCCATCTCTTGTCCTGTAACATATAGTTTTATAATGACTAAAATTTACAAACTTAGATTAATCACATTATGTAGTTGGTGAACATATAAATAGCTTAAAAACCACATAACTCAATGAATGAATGAATGAATTTTACATTCATGGTTGTTTATGCTATGATGGTAAGTTGTATCACTTGATGTAAAAAATGACAAGTGAAGTAATATAAGGTGCTCTAGCGAATATGGCAGTCATCAGCTTTGTCACCATTTAATCAGCTGTGTTACATATATAATAGTATTTTTTACATGTAATATGACATATCTCACTTATACATTAATAATGTTACTCGAAATCAAGTAATTGTATTATCCAGAAATAATTTATTAATAGTTAAGTAACATCAACCAAGATAGTTTTTATTACTAACTGTATAAGTAACAGTCTTAGCTTATGATTTGTATGATTCATAGACTACAATACAAATGATAACTTAGGCTACATAAAACATTACCTATGTTATGCAAAATTTAATTTATGTTATCTTTAATTTAGATGTCTGGTAAAGGGTCACTAAAATAAGGTACTTATAGAGAAATACACTTTAATATAAGATTGTTGTGAATTACTATGCTAACATTTACCAGTGTGAGTATTTTATAAGCTGTTTAAAAAAGTTAAATTAATTCTCTGATATAGTATTTTGTAACATGGCCAATTGATTAATTAGTAAGTGACAACAGAAAAAATTTAGACCATGTCATTGTTATATCATAGAGTAATATCTTATTCAAAATGCCTGGTTGGAAGATGTAGTTTTTTATACTAAACATAATTTGTGCCTATAATTTAGAATGCATCTGTCATTTGGGTCTGCAATTCAAGGGTTTGTTATGATGGAAAGATTCAATTCATGATATCGATATGTGTATGTGAAAAAATACACTAGTAATGCTTTCTATTAAGAGTATATTTCTTTTTTCGAGTTTGAATATAGTGTGAATCAATAGACATATTATTAGAAGTCCTTTAGTTTATTTTCATGTTTGATGGCCATGTAGTCTTGCCTTAGACTAGAATATTCTTAGTGGTTAGTCTTAAAATTTACTGGATATTGAAATGTGATTTATATCACATGTTGTTTTGTTCATAGTTTAAGTGTTTAAGAATAGTCGAGAAAATACTGACATAACATACAAATTTAAAAATAAAAAAGTAATTATTTTAAATGCACTCAGTATTTGGGGTAACCACTAATCAACCATGGTGGTATAAAATTATTTTATAAATTAAGTAATAAGTATCTTATTATTATGTATCGTGAACTCGCCAAATGTTTATAAGTATTATGTACATGAATGTATTTAAAGAACCAGATACTTACTAGCATAGACATTCGTACTGCTTTTGAGGTTTCACTTAGATTTTTATACTGTGACGTTTTCGACCTCAGCTTTTCCATGAGGATTTCCTTCTGAAGTTCCTTTGATTTATCATTTACCCCGTTTGCAGATGCCATCGTTGCAATTTTGATGTCCGTCATTTTATCAATGTAATTAAAATATACGACAACAAACACTAAATTGATAAGAAGAGTGGGTGCAAACACGATTTCAATTTTGGCGATATTATAAATTAGATATGACACGTTCCACCCAATTGCTAGATGACCGTAATTCTCAAGCACTAATTAATTATTCCACAAATAAAATTACTATCCATAATTAAAATTAAAGTAAATCTTAACTCTACTCTAAAGCTAAATGAAGCAAGCAACAAACTGTCAGTGAAATCGTCAAATTGACATTATCTATTTATTCATGTGCACCATTTGCACAGATTATTTAGAGTTGCGCGTAAAATAAAAATCTAATATATATATATATATATTTATATATAAAAGTTATTGTAATCGTTGAGAATAATTGTTATGATGTTTTGTTTCATATAAATAGCCGACGAACGAGCAGATGGGTCATCTGATGACAAATGGCATCTGCTGTCAAGATGAAAGCGAGGGACTCTTATTTTCTCAAAAACGTCTGTAAGTGCAGTTCATGAAAGGAAGTATTTAAAATAATCTAATTTTATGAAAGTGTCTGTACTAGTACAAAGGGAGAGGATATACTTAATTACGTTCGACACTATGGACTTTGAGCAGCGCTATTTCAAATCGACTTCCGATGTCGTTTATGTTATCATTAGTTGTTGTTTTACATCGTATGATTAGATGTCACTGAGACACAGTTTTCTAATTATTACCGTACGTCATCATGTATGTATAAGTCACAGAGTGCATTTATACATTTATAGTATAAGTCGTAACCATAGAGTAACTTATATATATGTGTGTGTGTGTCTGAACAGTGACCTATAAAATAGAGTAGGAACGTACGGAGCAAGTTGTAGCGCCCCCCTTTCCTAAGGTAACATCAGATTACGGCTTAGAGGCCTTAGGCCAGCCTCGGGTGGTGTTTAGTGGGTAGGCCTCTAGGTTTGTTTCGGGAGTCCCACATCACCAACGCAGCCGGCTGCGCTGGTATGCTATGAGCATTCACCACCCCCCTCCCACGCATTTCCGGAGGGTAGCCCTTTTTCCAATTGACTGGGCGCAAAGTAAAAAAAAATAGACCAAATTGTTTATAAGTTACGAGTATAGTGTATAAACTTTGACTCATGGTGCCATAAATTGATATGCTTGGTCTTTAGGCTAGAATGCTTAGTAGAAGGCACATTACGTACGTACATACACAATAAAAAAATGTTATTGCGGGGGATTATTAGATTAAATTACTTCACACAGACCCAAAATATTTTTTGCCATTATTAAAGCCCAAATTTTAAAATCGTAAACATAAGGTAATTGCTTCTTGACAGAAATTTATTGCGGGGGATTATTAGATTAAATTACTTCACACATACCCAAAATATTTTTTGCCATTATTAAAGCCCAAATTTTAAAATCTTAAACATAAGGTAATTGCTTTTTGACAGAAATTTATGAGGATTCGCCATAATTGGTAGGGTGCACATCATGAACATAGAGAGATTAGTCCTAAGGATAGATAAGAGGGTAACCTAAGTTATCATACATACGTAATAATAATATTTTTGATCACGTTGTTAAGTTACCACATCGAAATTTTTGTTGATCTCAGCTCATCTTATATATGTCATACACTTTCAATTGAGCAAATAAAAGCGCCATTTGAGTTTTAACGATTTTTTTTATTGAGCCTGATGAAATCATTATTAGAAATTTTATTGCACGTTGCAGGATTTTAGTATCTTGAAAACAGGTTTTTAACGTATCAAATTTAAATTCATGAATTTTATTTGTTATTTAAGTTGATTATTTTATTTGGTTTGTTTGTCAAAGATTATGTCTGCAGAATTTTAGCAAAGTTAAATTACAATGTTAAGCTTTGTTTTGGACCTGCGGGTACGAAGAGAAAGCTTTGCATTATGTCCATTATGGTTTGATCACAATAAAGCAGCTATGTTTCAAGATAAATTAGAATATTGGTGTCAATTAGGTAGGTACATCATCCCACAACTTTAAAGTTTTATGTAAGCATTATAAATTAAAGGAACTGTTACTAAGTATTTTATAATACGGCCAGACGTTTCAGATCAAATCGTTAACGTTTGCGTTACAACGAAACGAGTCGTCATTTCTTAAGACGTGAGTCGTTTTGTTATGATCGGAACACGACGTATGCATTGCTACTTTCTTACAAGGAATAAGATACTTTGTCATATGTATCTAGGAAAAGTTCACAATCCGATGTATTGTGTTGATCTGAAGTGATCGACTGGGTTAGGTCCCTACCAGTCATGTCAGTTTGAAGCATCACTGATCGGCGAATCAACTACATAGCAGCGACTGAACGCGACACCCCGCACACGTTTGACCGTCGGTCGCGACTACTTTTGGACGCTCGATGTAGTAACAGAAGGTTACACTCCGCACATTCCGATGACGGTTGTAGTAGAAACGTAGAACGAGGCTCAGTTCATTTCACTAGACAAATCTACGTCTAGGTGTAGCTACATCATTACCATAGGCTCTGATAATGCTGCTCTTCTTCTTAATTTGTTGATAAAGAGAAAGAAATCGCTATGAGATCGAATGCATTAAGTCGTAAATACTCGATGTAGCATTAATACAATCGCAAAAACGCGAATCATGTTATACTTTCCGGCGTTAATTTGGAAGTCAAGTATTTGATAACGAATATTGAAACCGATATTGAAAAATCATATGTTAAAATTATTGTAATATACGTTCACTAGGCCCACGTACAAATTTATTATAAAAAGGAAAAAAGGTGCCAAAAAGCGAGCATTCTATCAAAATAATGCAGTGCTGACAAAAAAAAATCTTTCTATCTTATCCTAACCCAAAATTAACATGTTGGGTAACCAAAAGATATTAGAGGTATTTTATTGGTCCGAATTTATTTTTTCGAATTTTTGTTTATGTATCCCATTCACGTGTGCTGAAGTAAAGGGTTCAACAGGGGAATAACGAAAGGAAAGGTCAACGAATCTAATTAAGTTTGCTTTAGGCTTTTAAAGTCTCTTTAACCTTTTTATAAAGTTGTTAAGTTCTTTGTATTTGGAATACTCTACATAGGAAGGCTTAAATAGCAGCAATAAAAATAAAATTTTTGATCTCTCTTTTTTTATAGCTCGCTGGGCTCTGTACCACCCAGTACATTTTCGGTCTATTCTAAATGGTGGGAGAATTCTTTAGCTGCTCTTTGGTATGATTTTCCAGTGTTTCGCTTATGTCGTTGGAGTAATAGTTTATAAGTACTAATAAGTTACTTGCGAGATTTCATCTTGATCGTCAACAGATACTTCAGTTTAACCAACGTTGAAAGAAGTCCTATCGTTTGTTAAATATTGTAAAGTGTCATCTTTGTAATATGCGTTTAATATCCATATCCATACTACTACACTAGCAAATACCTTCGCTTCGCTTCGGAAAAACTATCTTACGTTTAAAGATAGTATTTCCATTTTTCTGGGTTTGCTCGTTCCATATTCATAACTTTTTTTATTTATAGAAGGATTGCAATACATTAGTGAAAATCAGAACAAAATCGGTTAAGCCGTTTCTGACATTACCGGGCACAAATGCACAGACAAACCGACAAAAATTTTAACAACTATTGTTTTGGGTTCTATTGCGTTAATTAATAATATTGCCCCTAATAATATTTTTTCTTATATATCGTTCATGTACAGAAATCGATCAGTTAGAATTTTATTATATGTATAGGTAAACCTATGTGATTGTGCAGATGATAGGCTATATAAAATCTATATATCTATATAAATCTGTAATGTCTCTCTCTCTGTACATTGCATTTTTTGACAAATTTCATGATAAATACTCGTTTCAAGGCTAACTGACAGTAATTTGACTATTTTGAAATTTTTTTCTCTCTGTCTATCTGTCTGTATGCCTCGTTGTAACTCAAGAACGGCTTAACCAATCTTCGTGAAAATTGGTATGTTGAAAACGCTATGTAAAATGGCAGTTAACCTAATGTTGTCCAATCAAGGCAAAAAATATTAAATTTTTAATAATCATCATGTACATATATTTAACAGTTTAACCCGAACGAAGTTGGACGAGGCTAGTATATATAAATATCGCTTCGCGGTATAAGTGAAGTTATAGAAATATCATTATCGCAATCACAAGGTGGTGATTGTAGATTTAATTCGCTAAGTTGGTATTTGCTACCAATTATTAAAGTCTGTGATTTAGCATTATTTCTTAGTGGTCCAAAAGATGTGGATCACTTGCCAATATGGATCATCTCTAAGTCCATTGTGTCATTTGCATCTTTAGTGTTCTGAGAAATGGCGATTTTAATTTTTAATTGAAAATTATACTTGTCCGTTAAAAATTTTTTATATCTGGTACTCTTTAAGTAAAAAACTCGAGTAATAGTTGTCTGTGCTATTTCGGTAAAGGGGCTTTGAATCACCGTCATGGCGTAATTACATTTTTTTACATTACCAAGTGGCTTGAGCTTTGTTTACATACCGTTCTCACAAGAATCTTCAAAACTACACTTTCATAGCGTGTGTGGGATCTTAAAGTTGCTTTGTTTCTTGTACATCTCTTGAAATTGCTTTGGGGGCAACTATTATTTTGAATGTTAACATACTTCATAGACCAAGTCCACATAGTTGTTTTTCGCAGACTACATCCTATCTAGTACCTAGTTACGTATACAGTGAAACAAAATCATCGACCAGCCTTTTTTGACTGGGCATGATGGTGGAAAAGCGATAAGGTATTTTTCAGTAATGTTTCACAATGCAGGATACTGTGTTTCAATGTTGCGTTCCAACCGGAACTTCTACTTAACCTCCTCATCTGTGCTGATTGTAATCAATTCTTCTTGCATTATCACATTGGCTTCTTCCATGGCTGTCATACTGTACGGATTTACTATCCATTGAGCAATTTTTAAGTTTAAGAGATCCTCAAACCTCTTAGTAAAATTATTATGTAATGGGTCCAAGTGAGTTACATACGATAAAAAACATTGTATTGAAGCATTTCTGGTAATTTAGACAAATGCGGAAACTGTGAATATTCTGTCCTGCTTAAATTTTGTTTATAAAGGATGAGTTTACCCACAAAGGCTGATATTATTGTTTATTTTTTCGATCAAGTGTCCACGCTTTTTTTTAAATGTTAATAGCCTACAACGACCAGACGGTCTACCTGGTGGTAAAGTGGTTACCGTCGCCCATGAACATCAGTAACACTAAAAAGTATCACATAAAAGTATCACTGATGCGTTGTCGGCCAAGAAATAAAGATGTTGTATCTTTTAGGCAAGATTATCAATTACATAAGAGAAAATGATATTGTAACAATATTAATACAACGGGTGGTATTTACAATTTTAAAACTCGCTTATCCTCAAGGCTCTCTCCTTATGACTTGTCGAGACTTCTCTGTTCGCCTACTGTATTTTTTATGTAAATAGCCGATATAAATCAGACAAATCACTTGACGGTGAGTGGTCATCGCCACTTGCAGAACTCTGTAACATTAAATTTTACGAAATCACCTTCACATCATCATCACGCTTTTTATTGGCTTTGCGACACTGTAACGGAAACACTTCCAAACATTTTATGGTTGAATGTAGTCGAAAGAAGGTAGCTAGCGAGGTAAGTAAAGCACCTTGACACCATATTGGAGCACCGTCGGGGTTAAACTGTGTAGTACAGAGCCCAGCCATCCAACAGGCAGGGCCGGTCGCCGTTGCAGCGTTCGAAGTTCTGTAGGGTATACAACGAGCAGGGAGTTTGGTTTGAATCAAGGATGGATGGAGTCCGTTATATCCTAAAGTTTTTCAGGCTATGTTTCTGCCATAGAGAACAGTTTAATAACTATAGCTTGTAACTTTGTTTAAGTTAGGTTTGTCAATTCTCAACGGGATTGTTTTGAAGATTAAACCTTGTCGAGCTAATTTGGACTTCACTGAAGTTTTGCCCTCAAAATTAATATTTTCATGATGTCTTACTAAAATATTCTCATACAGTTAAATTAATGTTTGTTCTGCTAAGCTGGTGCCAGTGTATAATTACATACGTAGGACGTTACGTTTGTGAAAATGTACTAATTGAATTCAACTACTTTCTGTCTTAAATATTAAACACAATTATGTTGTAGATGTGCATCTGTTATGCAAGAGGCACATCCAAATGCCTTTATTGTGTTTTTAATAAAGTCTGGCATTGACGGTTTTAAAACGTTACCTATGTTTCCGTTTATTTCACAGCAGGTAATTCTCGGTTAGTTCTTGCTGAAATTATTAAGGCATTCCTCCTTTTTATATTGCTCAAACACTGTGCGGTATTCGTTTACTCTCCCGATGAGTTACAAATATTTGTTATAAATTAAAATTACCGCAATATCAGTTAGCTATCAATGATTCTTGAAGATTAAGTGTTAATATTTTTACGATAGAATAATAAACGGGATAGTACACATAAAATATACCTACATATACATATTTAGCCATATTGGGGCGGCTTAGAATACTTCCCTCAATCCCATGATGGCAGAACGGGGTGTCGTAAGAGGCGACAGAAGCCAGCCTGTTTGGTGGTAAGACTTCGCGTAAGGGTTATATTATCAGTCTAATTAGTAAATCAATAATATTTTAACCGGTATGGTAATGATGGGTGTTACCAGTTATGGTAAGGAGGTTGGAGTGTTGGTGGTGAAAGGCCTGGGTGATCTAGGTCACGCGTGTAGTAGGTGCAGGTAATGCAACACGAAGAAACAAAAACGGTCCGGACATAAACAGTTTATTTTACGAGCACAATAACAGTTTATACTACACGAAACACAACACAAAAGAAAATTACCATAAAAGACAGAAGGAGAGAGAGTGATATAAGAACAGGAAACAGTCTTAACATTAAACACAAGCAAAACAATAGTTAGGCACAGCGAAAGCACTAGTAAGCGTAGCGTAGTTGAGCGATCAAGCGACACAGGTATTGCGCGGGACCACAGAAAGCCAACTGCCGGATGGCGAGCGCGGACTGAGCAGCGCGCGCGCCGGGCGATCCCGTTAGCGGCGTGTGAGAGGTGCGGAGAGTAGTGAAACCGCCGCGCGGCTGCCCAGCCGGTGATGGCAAAAATCGGCAAGCGAAGTGGCGCGTCGACTCCAAGACGCGCCAGGTTTGAGTCCGCGTGTGTGTGCTTAGGTGAGTGTATTGTGTGCTATGTATGGTGTGTAAAGAATATAAAATATAAACATAATATAATAAATAAGTGTATGTGTGTGTGTGTGTGTGTGTATATGTAATATATATTATAAACTACTGTTAGCAGCAAAGTGATGTCACATCCGTTAAGAGGAGGGGATGGCGGACAGTCACCGCCAAGCACCTATATAAGACGATGAGCGCTCGTCTTGACACATAAGCGCCCCCTTTCCCTAAAGGGGGTCGCATCAGATGTCGGCTTAAAGGCCTCCAGGCCAAAGCCAGCCTCGGGTGGTGTTTAGTGGGTAGGCCCCTAGGTTTATCGGGAGTCCCACATAACCGGTGCAGCCGGCTGCGCTGGTATGCTATGAGCATTCACCACCCCCCTCCCCCGTTTCCCGGAGGGTAGCCCTTTTTCCAATTGTCTGGGCGCAAAAACAAAAAAAAGTCTTGACACACCTATATTTGTGGTGAACGTTTTAAGGGGAAATTCGGCCCGTTTGAATAGTCAATTCTGTTTCGTCTTATATTTGTTTAGAATTTATTTACAACAGTCTGCTTGATTTTCTATTTCGTGATTTATAAATTTCACCATTTAAAATACTCGTGATCTTAATTAATTTCTTATTTTTATTTATTTGGTCTCGTTTTTGCTAAGATCAGAACTGGGATAGTTCTTACGTCCCCTGACCCGTTCCAAAGCAGATTAGCCATTCAATTTTAAAAATCTTTTTTTAAATTTTTTTGAAAGTGTGCAAGTGGTAATTTTATGTGGTATGGTGATAAAATCTGGTGAGTACGTTTCAGTTTGATTACTGTAGGAGACGATAGCGTATTTTCAAATACATTGTTTGTGTAGCTTTGTCGTTACTCGATATTTTTGCCTACCCTCAAGTTAATTGGCAACTTTTGTCTTCAAACTTTTGTCGTGAAAACGAAATTAGTCATAATGGTGATGTAGTCGTGTGGATTTCTACATCTTTATTAAAATATTTTGGATGTGCTCACAAACCTACTCTTAGAGTTTAGAAAGACATTGGTGGTCGGGAAGTCGAATCCACTTTTTAATTGTGATGAGGTGAGCATTTGTCTTGGAGCGCATCGGACGCGCTACTTTAGGAGCCGAGTCCCTAGGCCGGGGATAACTATATGTCTTGGAGTGCATCGGACAGTAGTTATCCTGGGGGGGACTCTGGGTTCAGGATATCCAATTGTCTTGGAGTGCATCGGACAATGGTTATCCTGTACAGAATTTGGGTTTGGGTTAACTGTGTCTTGGAGTGCATCGGACAAGTTTTCCCAAGGGGGACTCTAAGTCTGGGATAATTGTTTATCTTGGAGTGCGTCAGATACGTTATCCTAGGTGGTCGAGTCCCTTGGTTTGAGATAGGGATTGACTTAGCTTAGAGAATGTCGGACACTTTTCCCAGTGTGCTCGAAAACTTTACTTTGATGATTAGTCGTCCTGAAGTGATCATCAATCCTTAATACAATTTTGTAGGTGCTCGAGTCTGGTGAAATTCTGGTGTATATCGACGATGTTCTAAATTTTCGTTTTTGTACACGTAAATTGAGTATATCTGTATTGAGTATATCAAGGTCAGGTTAGGCCGAGTCAAGATAAAATTAAAGCACTAATTGAATCCGCAGAACCTAAAAACGTAAAACAGTTCATGGTGCTCTGGAAGGGTTAATGACTCCAGAAGAATGCGCTGCTTTCTTCGATTGTGCAGACCAATCAAACGTCTCGTTCTGCTATGGGGACCATCTGCTCCTGACGGGGACGTCAGGGTGTCAGGAGAGGCCGTGTTAGCAGCAAAGTGATGTCACATCCGTTAAGAGGAGGGGATGGCGGACAGTCACCGCCAAGCACCTATATAAGACGATGAGCGCTCGTCTTGACACACTTATATTTGTGGTGAACGTTTTAAGGGGAAATTCTGCCCGTTTGAATAGTCAATTCTGTTTCGTCTTATATTTGTTTAGAATTTATTTACAACAGTCTGCTTGATTTTCTATTTCGTGATTTATAAATTTCACCATTTAAAATACTCGTGATCTTAATTAATTTCTTATTTTTATTTATTTAGTCTCGTTTTTGCTAAGACTACATAAATACGTATGAATGTGGGACGAAGGTGCCCACACCGGTATTTTTATCTCTCCGTGAACCCTGCCTGGCTAGCTACCACCCTCATGCTTGAATCAGCCGTCAAACGAATCCTCGTTTTCCGTTTGGGGGCTTGAGAGCCAGAAACCTTCTTCTCATTTCCTGGCCGACGACGCATCAGTGATACCTTTGATCTTGCTGAAGTCCATAGGCGACGGTGACTACTTACCATCAAGTGGCTCATCTGCTCGTTTGTTGGCTATTAACATAAAAAAGCGTTTTTTGTGATAAAAGGTTCACTCTTATTAGTATTACATAATTATTACATAATTTAAACAATGTAAAAAAAGTAGGAAATTATGGAAAATATGGGATTGAAAATATGGAATTGTATTAATAACACACTCAATGTGCATTTATTTATGTTTACGTATGTTCATGAGTGCGGCATGTACACTGGATTATGCAATAATTCGTTTCCCGAATCGGAATGTGTAGTTGATACAATAGGTTTTTTGATCATCTTTGTTGTCAACTTTCATACGAATCTTTTGTTGGTAGAGCCATCTTGTGGTATTTCGGAATTGTTGCAGTCACATAATATACATTTGTATTGTGTTTGTTTCTTTATACAACGGTTCGGTCGTATGGACTTACATACATACATGTGCCCCTAGCACGTATTATTTCGTTGTACTCGTACATATTTGAAATAATGATTATGTAGTGACTCCGGCTTGTAACCAGTCTCCTTCTACCATTACACGTGAAAATCATTTTTATATTTTCAGTTTGCAGTGTCGGTTTCCCCTGCTTTCTTCTTAGCCGACAAATATCGGTGAAGTTTTTGGTGTTGTTTAAAAATATAAAAAAGAAAAAAGTGTCATTCTTTTACTGTCCAAAAGTTGTGCATGTAGAATTGAATATTAATAAAACATAATGATTGCTTAACTTGGAAAATTTGTACATTTTAATGCTAAGGAACCACGGAGGTGTATTAATATTCATAATATTATAAAACTTCCTCGGGAATGATTAAGAAAGTATTGTTTATTTACGAAATGTAAATAACCTCGCGGTACCCTTGGAGTGTCGGCATCTGCTGAAAGGTAATTTTGTGCCTTGTATTTAAACTTTTGGGTTCTTTACTTGTAAATGCAAAAGTATTTTAAACATATATGTATATGGATAGCTTTGCTTAACACCTTACAGAACTTTGAACAACACCTTACAGAGCTGTTGTGGTGCAGTAATTGTGACATTTAAAAATGTATGTCTTATTTAAATATTTTAAATTCGATGAATTAAATAAAATCGACAAAAGCGCTAATTCACATAGTCAACACTGAATTGTGTTTTATAGAATTTGGCTTTCTCTTAGATCTTACAAAATATGTATACTTAATAAATATGTATTCGACTGAAAACATTTTTACTTTAACTTTTTTATTACATTCTATCTAGATTTTGGGCTGAATAACGTTTATTATTTAATACGACTAAAATAGTTTCATAATTACAAAATTCAGCAATCTTACGTTGCCTTGAGGACGCTTGTTGCATGATAAGTCAAAGGGAAATTCATCATAGTTGCAAAACTTTGAGCGTGATATTTGAGACTTTTGAGAGAATTTCAAAGTTTTGAGTTTCAATCACGGTTATTAGCTTCGAGCTCAGTTTTAATTAACCTCATCGTAACTGACTTAAAATGTTCATATTGAAAATGATCGTTACAACAGAAAAAAATTTTATTCTCGTTATATTTCTCTTAATCAAGTAACTGTTTTGGCTAGAAAGGTTTTTATAAATTTTAAATAAATGTCTTTGTCTTTATCTTCTAACCATCAAATGACCATTGTTTGAGAATAAATCATAAACACAAAAATATTTTTTGTGTCTATGCACATGATTTAAGTTATATTTACTACATATTACTGTGTAAATATCTGTTTGTTGTCACAGTATACGTATGTATAGTCTGTGATGTATTTCTTTTCATTTTTGCCGCCATACGAAGTGCAACAAAATTATATTACAACTGCTGCGTGTATAACTTAATAAATATTACAGGCCCCTGCAATACAAGAATTTTTATTATACAATCTTGAAACATCAGCAGTTCAATAATACTGAGTAAACTGAACAATAGCACAGATGAAGAGTGACTCATTAATTGTTTAATTAATGAGTCACTTTTGCTGAATATTATAGTATTAGTAGGTTATATGTACTGCTTCGCAGAGTATAATCGAACATTTTAATAAAATTATAAGGGGAAAGCGCCTCTGTTCATGGATTATTTTATTGAAAGTTTGAATGTAGGTAGACTTCGTTATCGATATAGAGATAAAACCTACATTTAAAAATATACATTTTTAAAATTTTGTTGTCTGTCTGTCTGACCACGTATCACACTAAAACCATTGAACGAATTTGGATGAGACTTAGTGTTCAAGTAGCTTATATTATGGGTCATGATCTAGGATAGTTTTGTTTCCGGTAATGGATCTGTTCCCACGGGAGAGAAGATAAATGTAAACTTTTACATTCTATTAACAGGGCAGTAAAAAAAATTTTGACCGCCTGGCTGCAGTGATTATAACAAATTAATATGATTATAATGTACCCAACTAGTTAAACTCATTCCTACTAAATACGGGTGCTATTTCCAAATGTAAGGCGTAGGGTTTTTGAATAAAATATTCTGACAATCATAAAAAAATATATCTGAATTGGGTGTGCTCTCCATCTGTGAAATTTATTGAGTTATTTTTCCTTCAACCTCTGCCCCAGTTTCGTTTTCAAGAGCCTGTCAATATAAAATTTGCAGTTGATCTAATTTTATCAATATCTATTTCATTACGTTTGTTAAAACGTTCTCGCGACTACTAAATATATTTCGGAAGAGAAATGTGAGTGTGCTGTAAGGTAATATTCACTTCGATTTGTTACTGAGCACACAGACACCAAGGTCTGGTTACCTATGGATTATCGCTGCAAATAAAGCGAGGCAAAGTGTCTTAAAGCAATGAGGTGTATTTATAGCCATTGAAGCAACAAGTATGAATGTATGACACTAAACTAGTAATGTTAAATTGTCCTACCTTACAAAATATTTGTTTTATTAATCCTCCACACACCCCCGTTTCTCTTCTGGAAACTAGATTTTTACGTTCACAAATTGTAATCGTATTCAACATAACCATTGTTGATTTTTATCAGGCGTTTTATAAATTCTTCCTCATATCATATACCTAAACCTTTCTCGTGAATCAATTTATCTATAAAACCTATAAAACTGCATGAAAACCCGTGCCGTATTTTTGAGATTATCGCATTCAGAGAGAGATAATTTGTTTTATACTTTATGGACGAAGTATGTCCATCTGGAATAATGACACTTTCAAATGGTGTAAGATCGAAATAAAAAAGAGGTGCAGTGGTTCTGGAGATTACCTTTCGCACACACTTGTGAGTTTCACAAGATTTGCATTCTCTGTTTATAATATTATAATAGACTAGCAAAACATCTTCGCATCGCTTAATAACAACCTTCAACTTACGTTTAGAAATAACATCCGCATTATTTTAGAAATGGGTATTTTCAGTTCTATGAAATAGAACCATATTAAGTTAATAAAATGCCTATGGCTAGGTAGTCAAAATGTACCAAAAAAATTGCCCTCTTATTAAATGCCATTATGAATTTTTGTGAAGTATTCCCGCAAGAACAGATCAATATCACAGGTCGAAAAGTTTATATAGTGTGTTGCGTGGTCGGACAGGCTAACAGACAGACAGGCAGGAAAAAAAAAAATCCCACCTCTATATCGATAACAAACCCTACCTGCATTAAAATGACCGAAAACATATTAAATGTACGGATTTGGTCCCGTTACAAATTTAATTAGTTTTTGGATTATATTCTGAGTATCGCTGGATATTTAGTATATTTAGTATCAAATTACTCATATCACATTAATTCGTCACCGTTACGTAAGTACATTAGTCATAGTTACTTACATATCATCACCAAACCAGTGGCGGCCGAGTAGGAAGGGAGCTTGTTAACTAGATTTTTGGCGCTACAACTGAAACACAGTAACGTAAATAACATTTCACGGTTGATGTTTAGATGGAAGGTAGATCTAAAATGGTTATTTACAAGCAGCAAGCTCGAAGGCATCGTTTGAAAGTAATCTAAAGTAATAATAACCAGGAGGAACCATACCTACGCTTTTCTTTAAAATTTTGCTTTTAAAACTTCATCCTGCTATGTCCACTCCGATTGAAGTAAGAAGGAAGTTGAGTTTCAAACTAAGAGTAGGATTTTGAGTGCAAATATGGTGTTTAAATACCAAATAAAAACGATGTGTGCATGAGTCATATGACTGTTGAGTTGCGTCATCGGATTATATGATTTGATGCAATCTATGAATGTGTAGGAAAAGGTTAGTGGATTAACCGTTGGTCGCTCGTGCAGACGACCAGGTATTAAACATGTTCACACCTCTAGATTTTCACCTCTGATTAATTTCGATTATTTCGTGCTTGGGTAAAGATAAGATAAGGTAAAAAAGATAAGCATCGTGAGAAATTCCTCATACAGAAAGTTCGTAGTAGTGTTCTCAAGGATGTGTAAAGTCTGTTCAATGCAGCATTGCTCTAAGCCAGCGTGGTGGACATGGCCTTTATCTTTCAAATTTGAAAAGAGATTGCACAGCTGTGTGGAGCAGTTATGTGTTATGATGATAACGAATTTCATACGATAAGTACATGATTTTAGACTTATACATCGAGGACCTTTTGATTGTCTTATGATACAACTCACCGAGTAATACATAAGTAAAGTTATATTTTTATTGTAAATTTACACCAGTTTTTGATAAATTGCGTTCATATGTAATCTATATCTAAAGATATCATAAAAATAATGAAGTTAACGAGTCTGACAAATTAGTGATTTTTTTATATCAGATACTTAAACAACAACACTAGCGTTGATGAAAATATTTCTGCGTCTGATGTATAAAACGATAAAATAAACAAATTCTAGATGTATAATAGCAATGAGTTCCATTTTCGAGTTTATGCAAAACGAAGAAGGTATATGTATTCATTAGATTTGTATATTTATTAAAACAGAATGGAAACATCTTATACGAATATAAACTTCTGTTTTTGAAAACATAAACTATCCAATTTAAACTTCAAATGGCTTTGATAAATAATTTATTTGAAATCAAAAACCTAATAAATAAAGGCCATTGTTCACTTTGTATGGGCATTGGCCATTCGTGGACTACAGATTACTATGTATTGTAGGCTAAATAGCTTATATCAGTTGAAATCAGAACATATTTATTTGTAGAATATCTGTGAAGTGTTTTTTCGAGATGTACATTGGATGTGCTTTATGAAATAAGCAAGCATTGATTCATAAGTATTTTTATTCATCAGAATCATATGATATTAAAATGTTATCAAAAAACCGGGCAGGTGAGTCTATTCTTTCTTGGTAATTGCCCGGCTCAATAACCAAATGATAGCCATGATATGAACATACCAACTTACTATACTTCGGTTCATATATCGATGCAATAGCAACAATATTGTTTGATGATAGCTGTTCCTTTGTTGTTATTTATACACATAATTTTTCTATCAGTGTTGGTCTTGTTATAAAAATTATGAAGTTTGTAAGGTTGTTTATCTTGCTTTTTATTGGATTTTCATGATAGATTAAAAAAGTTTTGGCGATGAGACTTATCCTAAATTAGAGTTAAGATGAGGCCTCTCGAAGCAAAGCTCCTTACAATAATTTGTAACTTGATGTTTTGTCCAGAAATGAGAATTGAAATTAAAAAAGAATGAAAAAGATATATACTTTTAATATTATTTAAATGACAATTATTTTGTAATCATAAACGTAAGGTTACCTACTTAGTATTTTAATAGTAGAAAGATGAAGCTTGGAAAATAATTTTGTTAACCTCAAGTTATTTTGTCTTTTTGGGTGGTCTCATTATAAATGTTACGTAGGCTTTAAAAGTGAAAAGAATATGTGTTGTATCAGTTCTGATGCCTTCGACATCTGCCCTGGTTTTCACATTGATCGATGCCCAAGTAAATGGCAGGTTGTAGGGAAAATTCTCCAAATGTATCACCAAATTAGAAAAGTTGTGATATCCCTGTAAAAATTAAGTAATAGTGTTATTATTAACTTAACATGTTTACTTAACATTCACAATCCAATTGTGGCGCTTA
Source organism: Megathymus violae (assembly GCA_003671415.1). NCBI lineage: Eukaryota > Metazoa > Arthropoda > Insecta > Lepidoptera > Hesperiidae > Megathymus > Megathymus violae. The sequence continues at coordinate 3,868,509 of PDGT01000019.1, read as the reverse complement.
ATTGGTTAAGTGAGCTAGTAGTAAATTTCTTGAGTGCATCTAGACTTCGGAGGCTACATTAAGTCGTCGGTCCCTGATATCATCATAACATATCTGTCCTTAAAACATTTTGGAGGGCTTAAGCTACATTAGGAGCATCGACCATCTTCCCGTCAATCGATCCGCAGCAGATTAGCTAAACTAAGCAAAAGACAGCCTCCGACCACTGCTATATTTAGACATGAATTGAAATAGCCCAGAGGTCTAAACAATTCAAAATTTTAGTACCGATTATGAGACTCGAATACATCCTAATGTACGTAAATATGTAATTAACAAGTTATTTAATGTGCAGCATTAAAACGTATTAGAGCACATACTCGTATCAGCTAGCTGGATTGAATGTCAATCTTCCCAGGAAAGAACCGAGATCAAATCTTTCACGCAACTATAATTTTAAAGCTATGTTTTTATTCGCTGGATACAAAGGTCATAATAAAAGCTGCTCAGATAACTTTTCCATACTGTTTTCAATGGTTTGTGATATACCAAGATCCGGACTAGTCCAGCATCATAGACTATGGCCTTCATGCTTTTATATCTTTTATACCAGGAAGGAGACCAGCAAATAACACGATGCATGACACCACTTTTGAAGATGTTTTATATCAATCAAATTATGTTAGAAGTCCGATATTAATCTTAAATTGAGAAATACAGAATGCTCCAGTAATAGAAGACTTATCTATGTACTTACAACTTTAAATGGACATGACCAACCAGCGGGGAGCTGTTTTGCATACATTTGACCGAGAAACGGTTCTTTGTAAAGGAAATCGCATAGCTTCATTGATGTTTTAAGTGGTATTGGCTGCCAACCACTCCCAAGATATTCAAACAATTGAAAATTAACCTAAAATGGGTACAAGTAGGATAAAAGAAAATTATGATTAGTGAAATTTGTTGATGAGAGATTGAGGTACACATACATGCTGCCGTTTTATACTAAAGCATTCACTGCCGTCGATTCAGGATAACTTGTTTAAATATTAAAAGTTTATGTTAATTATATATTATTAATTATTAAAGTTCTTATTAAATATGAAAAATTTGAAACATTCTCAAACCCTTATAAAATTTTAGTGGTAGAGAATGTAAAGTAATGTATGTTCATTACACTCTTTTAAAAACTCGTATTGTACGTTATAAAAGAAATCATAAATTAATATAAAATTTTATAAGCGTATAACTGTTTTCCAATAAGAGTCATTACCGTAACATTGTTTCCAAAAGCAGAAAGAGCGTCAAATTCTAAACAAATATAATAAGGACTGTTTCGACTCCGCTTTCGTATGTCAAGTTTCATATAAGCTATATACGATTTGTTGTAAAACTCCAATACCGGCTTTTCTGGGATCACCTCTACAGCCTAAAATATAATGTTGTATTAGAAAAAAAAAATATTTTCCTTTTCTCAATTATTCCATTAAATATAGTATTAAATAAACATAAGTATTAAATTTACCCAACCCAACCACTGATTAACATATATAAAACCTAAAGCAACAGTCAAAAATATAAATTTCATAGTTCCGATCGTTACAAACTTATGAAACCATATAACACAATGGTAAAACTTAGTTTTTTTAGGATGATTGTTTATTGTGATCACTAGTGTTGAACTTGAACAATATCGATTATATTGTTGTATTATTCTAATTCTGACCTTTAGATGGATAACCGGCGAAACGGAAATCGGGTTTAGTAAATGTGTTTAATTACTAATACATTGTCGTATACGAGTTAAAAGAAGACAATGAAGCTTATTTCTCGATTCCTCGACGCTGCAACCGATATATGTTATAGAATATTTTACCGTTGAATCAATTTGAAGCTCAAAGGATGAGTGAGAGTTACGAAACTGGGATCTCGGAAATTACGCTCACAACACGTAATTGCTATTCGCAGGCTAATTTAAGATGCTGAATAATCCGCCTACTGATGTTCATGCATATATTGGCCAGTTTTTAAATTATAAGTAGATTTACTCGCAGTACCGTAATAATTGGGAGATGGTTGATTAGCCAATACTAGGTTCTTATTGCAGAGAAAAAACTTTTTATACTTCAACGATCTTTAAAATTATTCGTACATCCACTGGGTTTATGTTTACGTTTATATGAAGTAACAATTTTGTTATATTTTGCAATAAAAGTGATAGCTAAAACATCGACAACAATCATTATAGTCTCATGACTAAGTTAGCTAGTTAAGGTTGGTTACACTTACAGGTAATTTATCATCAATTTTATCAAAATTACATAATGATCGAAAATATCAATTTATTACAGAAAAATATATATGGGTAATGAGGCAGATGATATACAAATTTGAATTGTATATAAATTCGTTGGATAATTTAAATAAACGGCTGCACTTTGGTAATAGTACTGTATTATATATGTGTACCTATTATTTACTACTTGTAATAACCGTACCGTAATCACAATAACTTTATGAGGATAATCGAGATATTAAAAATCAGTCATGTGTTTATGTATGTAAGGCTTTGAAATTCATTGTTTGCTTATGAAAGGTTTTATTGTAAACGTTCAAAGTGCAGAATGAATCTTGATTTCGGATTAATGAAACAAGAACGGATACAGCTTCAATTGTAAGTAACGGAAATTAAATTGAAATAAGAAGAAATCTATGTACATGGTATATGTATAAAAGCAAAGCATTTTTGATTTCTACTCGATATTCGCAATGGATAATAGAATCGTGGCAGTATTAATGAAGATGGATGGATGTTGAATTGATTATTCGTTCGCAGTATTGATTAATGCAATGTACGATGGTAAGAACGTCCATTCACATATTACCTGTATTTTGTCAGGGCAAATTTCCATTGCAGTGAAATTAATTTAACAATTGCAAAATTGGACTTTATGCATCATAGGGCTCTGTGATATATGTATATCTAAGTATATGTTTGGATGTTATAATAATTTTATAAAATTAAACTAAAATTTAATATAAATTAAGAAAAATAAGATAAAATAATAAGTAAACACTTTACGTGGTACATTTAGTAATCGTGGATTTGGAATAACTAAAAATTGATTCACTTGGTAAATTATCAAACAGAGGTGTTTTAACATTTCAAAATTTAAAACTCCTCATTGATGCGTTAAGATTAAAGTTTAGTACACAACGGAAGTTCCGTGCGAATATAGTCTATACTAATATTATAAAGAGGAAACCTTTGTATTTTTGTAACGAATAAACTCAAAAACTATTAAACCGATTTTAAAAACTCTTTAACCATTAGAATGCTACATAATCCCTGAGTAACATAGGCTATATTTATTACTAGAAAAAATAAGGGATCCTTGCTAAAACTTCAGTAAGGTGAACCAATGTGTAAAAAAATTTTCTTAAAATTTCTTTCATCGCATACGCTGCGGAAACTATTGATGATAGAACAAAAAATGTTCTACAATATTAGAGATCAATAACTTTGCGATACTATATGTTCAAATATTGTAGTTATGTCACTATAACCACTTTTTACATTTTAAAAGCTGACCAAAATCAGACCATGATAACCATACATTCGTATTAATCCTTATCCAAATAAATAATTTCATATTCAAAACTGTTTCAATACCTATAGATAACTTTTTGAATTACTCAAATCGGACATTCCGTTCAGAACATTTTACGAATTGAGAAAAATAAACACCGCCGCCGCTTCGGGCCGGGCACATCTATGAAATAGGTAGTCGCGCGGTAAGCTCTTTACGTAGCGGACACAAGCAACATTGAATATGTCCTTTATAAAGATAAAATTATGTCTCAAAATGTTTAAAAATAAAAGTACACCCGTGCGAAGCCCGGGCGTGCCGCTACTAGAGTATAAAGTTTATTTATATATTACATAAACATATTTTATAACTACATTAATAGGTACCATAGACAAACATTTACTTTATATTATTTGTAAAGGATAGTATATAAAAGCATTAAAATTACAAAGGAAATTGTATATACAACAGTATTTTTTTTAATTAATTAAACAGAATCCAATCGTAATTGAAAATAACAAGGGTAAGGTCCTACTTCAATTAATTATCTCTGAAATAGTGTTTTTACACATGTTCATTGAAAGAAACTTAATTATCGCTCCTAATAATGTGTTATTTGCAAATGAGGTTCCATATATTAGGATTCTCCAAATAAAAAATTAGGTAATATATTTTTGCGTTCTATATCATCCAAAGGTAAATAATCAACAACAACGACGACGATCTGGAGAAGCGGACGTCGCCGTTGGGCAGGAATCCCAAAGACCGTTTGTACCTTGCCGAAGTCGCAGCCAGTTGTCCCCCAGATGGGCGGGGACTAGTCCGACTTTATGAGCTCCCACGGAAGCGGGTACCCCTCCGGCAGATGCCCGAGTGCCACGTGTCGCCCGTTGTCGGCTCGGTCGAACATCGATATCGCCAACTGGACCACATAGTCATCTATTGCCTGCACTCGGAGGTCCCGTTAAATAATCAGTGTGTGATGACTCATTTATACATACATATATGGTGTCCGATATGAAAAACTGATGTTGTCTGCACATCTTATCTACGTTAAGAAGAGTTAATGAGTTAAAATACAGGGTTCTCCGTAAAACATTAATAACCTCGCAGGCCTATATTACTGACGTCATTACCAACAACTTATGTACAGTAAATTTTACGAAACATAATAATATCAAAAATTTACTTTTAGGTTTTTGTTGACACTTTTTAAATCTGTAATTTGTAATAACTACACAGTTAATAAAATAACAATAACAATTGCGAGTAGGTAGAGATAAGGTAGAGTCTACGAGTTCCCGTGCTTTCTATGGAAAAGCAAAAACCAGATCATATCTACTAACGTAATCATATCTGTCGTAATGATATTTATCAGTAATTAACAATAATAATGAAACTTTCGCCGAGATACAAATAAGTTTATATTAACTATCACATATCTTTATCAAAGTTAAATTATGAATTGTTGCCACGTGATAAAAGTTAAAATTGCTAGCTTAGCTTGTTCTTATTTACCTACAATGAGTCCAAAATCCCGTATATTTAACCAGAGTAAGGATTGGCTAAATTAAAAATAAAATAAGAAAAAAATCGTATGTGTACCTAAACAATGTATCTACTTAATTTGAAAAAAATAATGTCATCGGCATCGCCAGTGACATCATAGTTACTCGCTATTGAATTGGCTACGAATAATTCAGTATGCCTGTCTTTCATTTACTATATGCCTTGATGATATTTCTCATATTATACGAGAAAATTCTGTAATCACTGTGTGGCGGCCAACATTGCCACGGGGTTTTGGTAGATTTTAAAACCGCATGGCATATTGATAACGTGTTTCCGCCCCACTAAATAGTTTAAGATCAATCGAAACCTGGAATTCAGAGTGTATTCAGAAAGTAGTTATCAATGGAATAGGGTCCCGAGGAGTGTACATTATCATGGCAGTGCTTCAAGGATCAACATTTGGTCTGCTACTATTTTTAATATATATCAATGACCTTCCTTATTCCACTGCGGACTTAAAATTGTATTAGTTTGTTGATGACACCTCCTTAGTCTTTAAAGTAGATAAAATAAAATAAAAATTTGACGAGGTAAATACTGGTTTGCAATTGTTACACTGGTTTACAAATAATAGTTAAACATTACTGTTTAACATTAAAATACAAAATGTATTGAATTCACGTTACCAATGTAAAACAAGTGTCAACTCATATTGTTATAAACTAGTAGGTATTCGCTCGAACTAGTAAATTCAACCACATTTCTTGCAATTACTGTAATTGACTTACAATGGAGTCCTCATATTGGTATACCTTTTCAAGGAGACTTATCTCCGCTGCTTGTTAAGAAAGATAAGGTCTTAACTGACGTAACAGTTTTCACAGTGTGATTAGTCATAGTGTGATTGGTCTACTGTTGTGGGGTTAACCTTTGGTGTTGAATTGATTTTTGTATTATACGAAAGAGTAGTAAACGCCATTTACAACCTCAGAACTAAGGACTCACTAAGAGATCTCTTTAAAGTAATCAATATATTTATTAACTGTCATATCATAAAACATTTTAGACAATATTATGTATTATAAAATATTCTGATATTTTTCTTAAGCAGAGTGATTTTCACAATATTATTACTAGGAATAAGGCTAAACAGATTGTACCAAATTTCAGACGTAGCAAAATTGGTAGCTATCAATAAAAAAGTAACATATTGTAATTTAATACCGTATTGGGGCGGCCTAGAATACTCCCCCCCAATCCCATGTTGGCAGAACAGGGTGTCGTAAGAGGCGACAGAAGCCGGCCGGCTTGGTGGCAGGGCTTCGCATAAATATTATATTATCAGTATTATTATTAAGTCATTAATATAATTTCTGGTATTATTATCTCTCCGTGAAGCCTGCCTGGCTAGCTACCACCCTCCTGCTTGAATCAGCCGTAAAACGACTCGTCGTGTTCCGGCTGGGGGCTTGAGAGCCAGTACTTTATTTCTTACTTTTTCTCATTTCCTGGCCGACAACGCATCGGTGATACCTTTCGTCTTGCTGATGTCCATGGGCGACGGTGACCACTTACCATAAGTTGACTCGTCTGCTCGTCGGCTATTAACATAAAAAAAATGTTTATGGTTCAATTTCGACCACAAGGCGAACATTAAAAATTAATGTATATAGCTAACTAGACCCTTGCGGTGCAGTACCCAAGATGCCGGCAGTGTTTCCTCGCTGTATAGCAACTTATCAAGCAATGCTCATACGATAAGCGAAGCAGCTTCCAGCTGTCGTGTTTGTTTTTCAGCTTTTATATTATTTTAATTTTCCATCTATCTATTTATTTATATATGTGAGTGTTTTAGATGTATATTACTGCGGCACGTATACGGGCAAAACGTTACATATTCGTAACATGACTTGAGATTTTCCTTCCCCTAACATGCGATCATCTCGGTAATAAGTTGTAACAATGTAACTAGAAGATTTTGGATCATTAACTTTTGGATTTGGTAAATAACTTGTCTTCAATGTTGTTAAGAAGTTTAAGATGTTGAGGATTTGTTTGGAGATACTTTGTTTTTAAATAATTCGGGATACAAATATTAAAGTTTTTTTTTGTGGAATTCTGACGTTGAATATCGTGCTTCGTTTATCAAAAAGATACAAATCTGTGATCTTTCTGTATGCTCGACATTCCGTATGTTCATAAAACATGCATTCAACTGATTTTGTAACCGTTTCGAAATAAATATGAATAATGTTTACTAATCGAAGTTACATCTTTTCGGAGGAAATAATTTTTTTATATAATCTCATTTTTCCTGATCTCGTATTAATTTTTCTTCAACTCTGGTTAATTAATACAAGGGTTAATTGAAATCTACTTTGTTTTATTTATTATTTGTAACTTTCTATCGATATTACGTTGAATTAATATAACCAACCTGTTATATGTAGTAATTATACATATAATATTTTATCTTCCCATGAGGTGAAAAGACCTTCATTTAGCTTTGAGTTTTAGCTAATATGTTTATATGAACCACGGACGAAATTTAGTTCTGTACTCGTACCTATGTTAGTCCCAATAGTAGTCGTGTTTCGTGCTAAGGTTCTTTGGTAGCTAACCACCTTTATTATAATAATCGCGAAAGGTGTTTTAATTACAATTTAATTTCGCGTGTTTTAATTACAATTTCGAAGAGTAGATGGGCGGTGGTGATCCCTTTGTCACTGTTTTCTGAGTATTAACAAAAAAATGTTTAGGCAATAAGGTAAACATCCGTCCCTCCTCTTGTTGAAGCCGTTAGGGATTTCGGGAGTGAACTCGGGAACATTAAATATAATTTTTATATGCTACGGTATTAAAGGCGTACAAAGCACTTTTGTTGTTTGTTTTGTAACTCCTCTTCAGCTTTAAAAACCGCATAGCATGTCCCCTCAGGGTAGACGACTAAAAATTTATAAATTATATTACATCGTTTATATATCGGATCTCTTCGATTATCTGTCTAGCTCGCTTGATATTCCTTCTGCTAATTCAAGTAACTAACATATTGGATAGTTATAATGTATATTGAACATGTTATAACGAATTTTACTTAGTTTACAATAGGATATGCCAAACGGACACAAACATGGAGACAAACACGCGAGTCAACACGAGTTGGGTCCAAAAGTGTACCATTTTTTCAACATGGTGTGAAATAATACCATTTGAACTGTAAAACTGTATCCTATATATATCGGTTAAACGTACATAGTCACACTATGAGGTTTAGATTGCGAATCTATCGGGACCAGCTTTAATTACTTGAAAGTGAGACTCATGCCACGTATCGATGAGAAAACATTCCTTGTTAATTATAGGAAGCAATCCTTCTCTTTTTTCATTTAATATGTCTTTATTTATATATATATATATATATTTTTTTTTTTGATCTTAGAAAAAAGCATTAAAACCAATTAAATACAGGTACAAATATATTTATATAAATTTTAGTAACAATAAAGAATAAATAGTTTGTACTGCATATCAATAATCCATATTCCTATTTAATTTTAAAGATTTGTTAACGTGAGGTAACGTGTCAAAAGTCAAATCCCAAATTTTAGTATCTTTATGAATATTTTTTTATGGCACCATTCCCCCAAGAATGAAGATCTATTCGTATTCGTCTTTGATTTGGTTGGACTCGATTGTTCTCCAAGGACCAATTTTCACGTGACTTTTTACTACATACATTCCAACCGTAGGACGAGTTTCCGTTTGACATGTGGTTCATCAACAAAGGTATAAAAAAAGAGATTTCCTCCAAGGCTGGTCTTTCGTTGACAACTCCTGTGGTGTTACGAAAGAACGAAACGAACGTCAGAAAGTAGACTTTTATTATAAGGCAGCTCGCCTTCATTATAATCTGCCCTTAAGATTATAAAAAATATTTATAAGTAATATTTATTTCCTGCTGTTCATGTTTTAGAAGTTAACCTAAAAGTACTAAATCATGTGTGTAACACTGTTATAAGCTGTAAGACTTGTCTGCGTCCAAACTACGAAAGTATGTTGAAGGAACTTTATAAGAGTAAGAAATCACTTTCTGTATGCAACAGATTGTCATTGTTCTATTAAGTTGATTTTTGTTACCGTATTTGTTACGGTTTATTAAACGGGGTCGTCTGTGTGTTATTAAGTAAGCAATTGATCGGTAAAAGAGTCATATTGTGTTCTTAATGTAGTTTATCTAAGCAGTGATAATCTGTAATCAATCTCAAATAGAACTTTACTTGACATTGGTTAAATACTCATATGTTTTGACACACTGGACGGCTCAATCTCATTCGTAAAGTCGCTGCATTACATTTTCAAAGAAAAAAATGCATTATTGTAACTTTCATGAGAATTTTATTATTACCTCTTTAATATTTTTTTTTACTTATTGTAAGTCAATGCTCGACTGCAATCCCACCTAAGGTAAGTGGCGATGTATATTAATATTGAACTTGTAATGATCACGTAGTTTTGTCAATAAGTTTTAACGTACTTATCTGTAAGAGCCTAATAGTAAGTAGTATAGAGTTTGAGTTGTGTGGATGACTATGATTAATTATAGGCTGCTAAATATTTTATGTACATATTTTAAATAATTCATAACCTGATGAATGGAGCGACGAAGAATGTGTAATTAGCATACAGTTCTTCGTAATGTTCTAAAAAATAAAGTACGAGATCATTCATTTGACTTAACTTTAACTCTATATTAACTTTCACATACATAGTTATAAATATTTAGGTACGTTTTGATGTCAAATTTTTAATTAAATTAAAATTGGGAAAAGTTTATTATAAGTGTGTTCGGGAGAATTATATTTATCCTCCAAAGTTAAAATAAATATTGAAATTCGTTTATTTATGTGTTATATATAGGTGTATCAAATTTTAACTCTTTACATTCAGATAATTCAGCGAATTCATTAATGTGTCAACTTTCATTAGAGGCGGTTAAATAGCGGGGAGTCCCTAGTAACCTATTTATTTAATTGACTTTCCTGTTCAAATTTATGTATGCCCTGTGTATGTATTTAATAAAATGTAATTAACAAAAAATGAATCTGAATCAGACGAAATTAACTACCAAATTTGTTTCTTAAGACACCTTTATTAAAATAATATTTTTTGGAAAATCACAAATATCTATCGTGCACTCATCCTTACAATAAAATATTCAGAGAAAAATCATTTATATTTTATTTCATATTCAATAGAAACATTTGAGTATAATTCACATTGACTTACACAGTGATACCACTCTTTTCAAATATAAGTTAATATCTAGGATAATATAAATAACAATATTTAAACATTTATTATTTTTACAGATTAACAAACATTAGCTGAACTTCTTCAAGAGAAATTATTCGAAACTTGATCCACGACAGTTTGTATACAAACCAAACATTGAGACATAGTCATGCATATTTTGAAGTTTAGTCACGCCAACTAACTTCAAAGTGAAGATCATAATATTAAGGTTAAAGATATTTCAAAGAGATTTTGGATATCATAATCTTGAAGCATGTTAGAAAGAGTAAACAAGTCTTAACAAACGCGTGAGGTTGTTGGGAGTAACTTTGACGGTATTTTGAGTATTGGTTTGGGATGACGAAGTTAGAGGTGACGGGAATTCATAGAGTCAGATCGTTTTGAGCCAATGGGGAATTGGGAGAGGTCAATCTCGTCCATGGGGTAGTCGGGTCTGTACCTCTTTTTATCGAAACTAGATCTGTAACAAAAAAATTTCATAAATTAATTACTGTTACATACAATAAACTTAGAATTGATGATAACCTAAAAAAACAATTGCCTGTACTCCAGGGCAAGGTATTTTTGTCGTTATTGATGGGGCCTGAAACAGATTCGCCCACGTCGCTTTAGAATAGTTTGGCGAAGGAGTAAGCGGCCAACACTTCTGGTGGAAGTTCTTATGTCAACTGAGGATCTGCGTCATGGTTTTATGTACATAAAACACGAGAGCGATTAAGAAATATTGCCATTAGCGGTTACTCGACTAACCGTGTACGTCACTGAATCGATTAGTCGGTAGCTTACTTCTATTACGTTACCTACACAAAATATGAACATACCCTAGGAAAATATTAATTATTATTTTATATATTTTATTGTCTATTATTTATACCACATTGGAAACGATTGTGTATCAAGCTTTCACTAATAGGCACAATTTATAGCACAGGCTTTGCTTGAGTCATAGATCATGTCGTTAATATTCTCGTTCGCTTCCGTGAATCTCCCGTGAATTGTCATCGAGATAAACTGCTCAATTACATAAGGGAAATTGCCAAATATAGCGGATAAATACGTCTCCCTTCCTTGGGATAGGACGAGGAAATATTACGAGTATTAGAATATAGAAGTTGAATGTATAATTTAACTGCAATATTTAGTTTTAAATGGATAACATAAAGTATTGGAGTTTTTATTAATATGTTCAACTATAAAAACAGATTATAAAACTTGTGTGATTATTATTTGTATTTCACAGTTAGAAAACGTATAGTAAGATTAAAATTTTCAATATTAGAAATACTTACTTAATAGTAATAATTTTTATTTAATCATTCGACTTACGCAGTACTATTCAGATATAATATAATTGAGAGCAAAAATTAATTAAATATTTACTATAAAGATTTTTGGTATATTGCGGATTTGATGTTTGTCGGTGTATAAATGTTCATTTAGATTTTGCAATGAAATATGAACCACATGAAAATTTCAAGTCATTCAATATTTAAGTACATTCAAAAATACAGTTGTTCTATATACGAGTAAGTACATATTTGTGAACTATGCGGCATATTAACTATTAATTAACAATTAAAAAGTAGAGTAGAAATATGAACTGACTTCGTTGGATGCAAACAACTCACACAGGGGTATCCAGGTAGTTGGAGCCGTACAGCGAGTAGAATCTCTTGAAGGGGAACGGCATAGAGGTCTGGTCGATCTCATCAAAGTTGCGTTTCTTCATGAAGGTGTTCATATTCGACCTATAAATTATAACGATAATGTAAAGTGAAATGTAAGAAATAATAAATAAATTATAATATTTAGTTTATAAGAGAAAATAATTTTGCCTCGCACTTAGAAACAGAAAGTGTAGGTAACATTTAGTTTGATACCATTCACAACAGGATGTAACCGAGAGAGGAAAGTTAGACATTCTAAAACAAGTTTAAGTTTTAAACATTAAATAACGAAGCAAACACTACTATGTGTATTTAGTTTACGAGAAGAATTTCAGCCTTCAAAGTAAAATACGGCTCCAAATTTCCCTAGTTGGGTGTGGTGTTAAATTAATTTTCATTAGGATATTTAAATCCCGGCTCTGTACCAGTGACAGATGAGGATAAAGCTCAAGATGTTTAGAAGGGAACGATGCGCGTGAGGCGCGGTAACACTGTTATTCTACATACATAATTAAATTGACATTTCATTTATTGATTCTATGATTAAAAACACACACTTAATGTACACTTAGTTAATATTCAGGGTCTTAGTAAGTACTAAGATATATTGTTTGTTTAACGTGAAGTAAATAATAATTGTATTACTATAGATTATTTTCGTACTTATATATATATAACACAGCCCAGGATTTTGGCATTATTTTTTCGATGTATGTCGATCAAGAGACGTCTCTTTTAAATTAAACACTTTATTTGAAATTGTGTCTTTTACTGTTAATTCTTAATGGTATCTTCAATTTGTACAGTAAACGTAAATACTATTATTTTGAAACTGCAAGTATTGTACGTAATTTTAAACGTATCAGTAATATATGTACATCACTAGATACATTATACATTTATAATTTACGCAGACATTCACAGAAGACGGAGACAGTGCGCTACGTTATTGCTGATAGCGATCTCATCCAGAGTCTTAAGAAATTAAACAAAGGGAGAAAAAAAAATTTAATTAAAATCATATTGTGTTTGTCAACTCTAGATTTATTACACAGTTATTTTACTTACCGATCGATCTCATCAAAATTACGCTTAGGGAGTGCCCCGTTGTAATATCCGCTGTATTCAATCGGTGCGACCAAGGCCCAGGGGTCGTGCTTGATTCCATAAGGACTGCAAAGTAAATGTTCTTAAAACTAACCGTATTTTACTTCAACTGTATCGTACCACAATTTTACTGTTTCAAGACAAATCATTTTCTATTTCAGTGTCCCAGTATATTATTATATATATATTGAACTGCAAAATAACAACAGTTTTAGTTGAAGTCGTTTATAAATGTTTTATTAGTGCGTAGAAACTTATTACAGTAATCTCTTTCTAGTAGTTACTCTACGGTGTGTAAACAAAAAAAAAATTATAGAATCAAGAATACTCAGTCGGCTGGCAGTCTTAAAGTGGCATATTATAAGATACTAATATGTCAAGTAATCCAATCAAAATCTGTTCAGTGGTTTTAGTTTGATACGTGATCAGACAAATAGACAAAAATTCTAAAAAAATATGTTTTGACTTCTATATAGATTTTTCCATAATATTAATTGTTTTTATTTAGGTAGTAGAAACGGTATGATATAAGGTAAACCATAAAACAGTGTTGTTATGTTTGTTCAGTAGCATGAAGCTCTAAGGTAAATATACGATATAATGATGAATTCAAAACGATGAATTATTTTGAAGGTAATATTACTTACTTAACATATTCAAATCGTCTAGCCATGACGTAGGGGAACGGGCGAGACTCGCGCACATTTCGCACCAGGATACCTCCGCCAAGCGGATCCAAGTTCCGAGGTTTTTGACCTTGTTAAAATTACGTAATTGCAAGATTATTTAGTATAAAAGATTATTTAGTATAAAATACGTCAAAAATTAATATGATTATTTAAATATATTAAGAGATTAATAAATCATGTAATTTATTCGAAATAACACCTTACCTCGTTACATCTTGACGCAACAAAAATCTTCATAAATAAATAAAATTAAAGTTAAATTATTTCTAATAGTGACGAAGACAAATCTATGTAAATTAACTCATTAAAATTGTTGATATTTCATACTTAACGGTTTGATAGTTAACTATTGTTAAAAGTACAACGTCAGGGTACAACGGAAATTTAACAAAAATGCGATTAATGTCTGCAAGTTCTTTATTTCAAAATTCCATCATTTAATGATAAAAAATAAAAAAAAACAACTATGTTAAATTAATGACCGTTCGTTATCACATATATTATTTTGAGGAGTAAAGAATACAAAGGTGAATATATTTTAAACAAAGTTTCCACCTCCGAGAGGGTCTACTTGACGAACGAAGTTACCTCCGCCAATTGAATCTAAATTACGAACCAGATGCCCACCACCCAGCGAGTCCAAATTTTTCTTTACTAGGTTCGGACCGCCAATTTCGTCCAGATTCTTTTTAACAAAGTTGCCACCCCCAATAGAATCCAGAGTCCTAACGAAATTTCCTCCGCCTATAGAATCCAGATTACGAACGAAATTGCCGCCGCCCAACGGATCGACGAATCTAGCGAATTTTTCTTTACCCAAAAGGCTGGAACCACCGATTCCATTTAAGTTTCGACCCATCAAGGATGATCCTCCGATGCCGTGAATGTTTCTGTCAGTGTTCAATAAATTTCTTCCAAGTAGAGTAGATCCACCGGTGGCGCCAAGGTTTCGCAGGCCTAATAAACTGCTACCTCCAATACCATTGATATTCCTTCCAAGAAGACTGGCTCCACCGATACCATGAAGATTGCGCTCTCCGATTTCATTATCATACTGTAGAAGATATTGTAAAACCTTTTCTAATTCCTCTCTCTGTCTGTACTCTGTAACAATCGCAGTGTTTACTTAAAATTTGCTTCTGAAGTTAACAAATTTAACAAAAAACTTAATAGTACTCACCAAATAGTGCAACAATAAATGCACTGTGCACAATGGAAACACTAAGTGCATTGTCGCTGTGCGAAGGTATAATCTGTGAACAGTGCGGAATCCATCACCATGAAGGGGTGTAAATACATAAAATGCGTACGGTGCTAATTTAATTGATAAATAATTGGTATTTTAGTAAATTAAGTGCAGGGTGTAAAACTATGACACAACATACACACATATGACACAACGTACGAAGTTGACTTTGGCCTTACTGTCAAGTTCACTAGGATCACGGCATACTAAATATACTGTCATTAGACAGTATAAGAGTAACAGAGGTCCCAAATGATAGGAATAATCAGTACGACCGGGAGTAAAACACATTTTATAACTAAACATTTTGCGATTTGTTACATAATTAACACGTCACAGGATAGTGATAAAGGTTCACAGCTGTGCACAGGGTGTGTATTACAAAGGCATTCCCAGTGTGCGATAAATACGCAACATATAACGTTGGGTAACATAATAATGGAGTCTCCTAATATCTTACCGTTATTATCATAACGATCACCGGTAATGTGCTCCCCTATTCCATCTTGCTCCTGTTAAAAAAATACTTTTGTTAAATTATCGTAGCATGAGTTCTTACGCTGTCATTGTAGATACAATTTGAGAGCCTTCCGTGGTATAAAAGCAAAACATTTTGCGCTACAGTCCCTTAAATGCGGAACTTGTTAATACTGAAGATAATTTTCTTCGTTTGTTTTAGAACGGGAATACTGCCAATATAAGCCCGGGTATTTTTACCATAATTTGTTGTTTAAATCAAAATGTTGGTTTGAGGAGCAGTGATTATGTATTTGATTGGAAGCTTAAATTTCATTAACTATTTGGATGAATCATGTTTTGCAGCACCTTCGATCTTAAATTTGCTGTAGCCAATTTCTTGGCATTCCCTTGCTACGCTTATTTGGTGAAACAAAATGCATTATACAATTAAAAACCCAGCCTTCCTCATAATATCTATAATAGTTTGCTATTATTGTGGTGGTTGCAAATGGTACTTGGATTCGAATCTTGCTCGCGTCTATAATTTCTCTCAAAGTTATACATGTGTAGCAATTAACAATTACTTGCTTATTGGTTAAGACAACATCGAGAAGAAAGAGTTTTCTATAGTTTTGATTGACTAGCGTTGTCGAATACGGCCTTAATACTTCTCACTTTGCTAGTAAATCCGAACTCAACTGTGCTACAATCATGGGATGTGGAAATGATAAGTGCAGATCAGGTTATTTAGTCGGTTACCTGTTGAGGTTCAGCACTGCAGCAGACTAGCAGCGCGGCTACAGCCACTGCAACCGCTCCCCTGGCTCGCATCATTTCTCCTGCTGGAAATACCATAACTACAGGCCTTGGTGTGTCGATGCAATGTTCCAAAACGTAGGAAAATAGAATTATTTGAATATTTTAAGTAAATTGTCAATTGAAATGTCATCGTTCAGTACAGTGTAGGAATGTAACTTTTAATATAACTCACAATTCTATTGCAAATTCGAATATGAAACTCAACTTTCCAAGTGTTCCGTAGATTATCATAGCTTCAAGAATTTTATTTTACTGTCATTAACATGAAAAAGTTTTGGATCAACATTATTAAGTACTTGCATTGACTTAAATAACATCTTATTAATATCAACTGTGTTCAAGATTGAATCACGTTATAAGAACTACTGTTATATTGTGATTCAACACTGCAGGCGGTATAATAGAGCAAATAAAGGGGAATTGATTTAACATTTCAAAATGATTCTCGGAGAAAACTGTAGGTAAGTTAAAAATATATCTTGGCAGATATTAATTATAACGCGTGGATTTTGGATAACAGCCGATCCAATTATTATAACCTAGAGTATTTTGTTTGTTATTACGCTGGAGTATGTTTTGGCTATTAGATCATTTATTTTATTTTTGTATTGAGTTTGCGAAGGTAATGACAATTTTGATTTATTAATTCCCATCATGACCCGAGTGGCAGTATGTATGACACTACATACTACGTACTGTGTCGAACGGTTGACCACCTCATAGGTGGGTCATGGGTTCGATTCCTGGCCGGGGCAAATATTTCTGTAATAGACAAATGCTTGTCGTCCTTAGGTTGTGGATGTGTGTGATATCTTATTTGTGTACGTCCATGCCACCCGCAACACAGGGAATACTAATGCGGAGGTGTGAGTGTGTGAGCGTTTATTATTATTATATATTCAGAAGTATTTTTATTATGGTTATTATGTTGGAAATTAAAAGACTTAGAGTTGTCGTACACTCTTTATGAGAACTATGAATGAGGACCTGTATTATGAATATTTTCAATGGGCTCTACAATTTCAAAGTTAAGGTGGAATGTTTAATATCTTTCTTAATATATTGTAAACTACACCTTATTAAATATAAAAAAAAACCTTTATATCTACTTTAATGATTGTGGTTACACTAGAAACATGTTTCATTTTATTTGTCCCGCCCGCATAAAATTGATAACTAAAATTTAAAATCGTTTATTTTAGGTTATGTAATCGAATATCTGTTTTTGATGCACGTACGAGTATCTGTTTATGTAAATTGCCTACAAAAGTGCGTTTACACGAGTCACCTGACGGTATGTGGTTACTTTCATCCATGTACCTATGTCCAAAATGGTTATTGACGAAGGATAGATACAGTCCCTTACATCTGAACAACCTTGCAACGTAATTTTACATGTTACTCTTTCTATAAGCAAATTCGTATATACAGACAAACGGATGAAAGAGGAGAAGAAACGGCGAAAGAAACTCCTCGGCTGAGAAACTATTATTTCTAACACGTTTCCGGACAAATTGAATTAAAAAGGTCAATTACAACATATAACAGATTCAATAAAGCGGCACTTCAAAGCGACATTCCTATTCTAATATTATTAAGGTATGTACAATATGTATTATTAAGTCCATGCATTCCCAACTAGTCTCAAAGGAAATATTAGAATGTGCAATGGTCTGGAATTTGTCGCGACGCAGCTAATGGAACATCATAAGATAAATTATGATAATACTATACGTATAAATATTTGAATTTAAAATCATTTTAATATGATTATTGGGTAGTTTGTAAAAACACTTATGCACGTAATTTTTTGCTTCTTATAATTTTCAACAAGGCACTTTTAAATTACGGAGAAGTAACGGTGAAAGAAACTTCTCAGCGCGTCTTTAAAAAACCACATATTGGCAATTACAACATAAATTTTAAGGAACTTGTTTCGATATTTTTGTTACCAGGCGTCCTTACCATTTAATATATTAATTTATACCATAATATCCTTTACCTGCGCTTTAACTGTGCTTTAACGCATCGCTTAAAAGTTCCAATAGGTAAATATTTTTTCATATATTAAATATATTTATTTTAATTTATATTTTTTCAATTTGTTGGTACTTACAATGCGTTTATGTCCTTTAATAATAACTCTTGGGCTTTTGGATTCTGTGCCGAGAAAAAAGAATAGTACCGAAAGCCATTAAGAAAATATAAGCACTTATTCAATCTCTGTATAATAAATCAACAGGTTAGAATAGGTTTATTGCATTAAGTGAGGTCACATACCTGTTGTACGTGAAAATGCATTCATACAGGCAACAAAAAGTGAACTAAATCTACACATATTTTCTCCGGGTGTGTGTTAACACAGGAAATCATGCAAACGTTTTATAAAGTTTTCTATACTACTAGCCAAGAAACGAGCAGACGGTCCACCTGATGATTGGACATGGGTTAAACAGCTCTACCATTATGTACGTCATATTTTACACTCATGACGCGACTTTACTTAATGTTTGATTAAATTAATTCCTTATGCCATTTATTTTGAAAGTAAGATTTGTTTCATAGTAATTTAATAAGAGGTTAGGTAAATAATTTGACAGAAAAAATTATAGTTTTAACTGTCGACGCATTTTTGTATTGTGAGGTTAAAAATGTTGTTAACATTTTTTCTTTACAATTTTTTAACTTCATTTAAAAACTATCTTTAAAACTGAAGACATAAACCTGCTTGAAATTTTCCCCGTGACTGACATTCATACAATTTATCCAATTTTTTTTTGTTAGGGGAGGCCTATGTCCAGCAGTGGACCTCCAAAGGCTGATGGATGGATGGATGGATGGATGGATCCAATTTTTTATAGATTCTATACGGGCTAAACAACATACTGTATAACCATAAATTTTACGTTATTAGCATTATATAATATATTTTATAATTATTCTTACAAATATGTGAACCGAGATCGAGTACTTGGTAGCAAATTATATGGTTGCAATGCTCAGGGTAAGTTAAAATACGCTTGCTATATTTCCAGGTAAACTTCAGGTTTCACGTGTTTAAATTCATTGCAGCTATCTACCTGCCGAGCTTTTGTAGCCGCCTGCCTGTAGCAGGAGGACAGCTAATCAAAGGCTGCTGTGCGCAGCCCAACAAATGCCTGCCGCAGTGTAAGTACTCAAAGCGAAACTTGTTGAGTTTCAGCGCGCTCTAATAAAATCGAACTGTATTACTGTACTACCTATATTACTTTATAAAATGATGATTAATTGGTTTGATTAAAACTTTTATTTACTTGTATGAGTTACCTATATATTACAATTATAAATATTAACAGGGATATCAACATGCTCTAAGATACAATGAATTTTGTTACAGTAATAAGTATTGTATATAAATAACTTTAAAGAGTACGGTAAGCCGCTCTCATCTCATCTCGATTTTTATCTTTAGACAGAAAAGAAGGCGTTAAACCGCAAAGTGGTTTTCAAGCATCATTAATTTTAGATACTTGGGTTACCCTCCACCAATCTACACTGGTGTAGCGCGGTGGAAGTTGCAGACTTCCTCAGTAACATGTGCAGACTGTAAGCTCGAAGTGAGGCGCTTATGGCCTGAAGCAAAGGAGCCAATCTGTCAGGTACATTTCCAAGATCTATGCATTTGTTTGAAGTATGAAGTTCTTTAAAACGTGTCTCATGTCTTGCGCTTCAAGTAGCTAATGCCCCCGACAGGTATAATGTATAAACGTTCCACGTGTAGACATTCATACGTAATCACGTAATTTTATGGTCGCAATTTTTATCCCAAAATAGAAACCTCTTTATGACACTATTATTTCGGCGATAATATTAAGTTTTATTTTTGGTCATATTACTTTTATTCTACATTTGTTTGTAGTTACGCGTCGCAATACAATAGAGTTTTAAATTGCAGGTGGTTATTTAGGTAATAAAAATATATTCGACACATCAACATAACAACTTTAAAAATTTACATCAGTTAAGTTACCCGAAACAATTCTAACATTTATCTGATATTGTTCGAGTACTTTACGTCTTTTAGCAAATGTCTTCCGTTATGCACTATGGTAGACAAAAAAATTAGAAAAAAAAATATTTATACTAAACAAAGTAATCGTATTGAAGTATTCATAAACTTGGTTAAAGTGGAAGATCAGAAAACTTAAAAGAATTTAAACTGTGTATTAAATTCTAGAAATCGAATTTTAAGACGCTTTCCAATAAATTAAGTATAAATATATTATAAATTAATAAATACAATAAATTAATAAATTTCCATAAATAATTAATGAACGGACTAAGAAATTCTATAAATAAATAGACGTATTATTCAATAAAGTAAATAATGTGCGTATTGTAGATAAAATAGAAATAAATGTACATATTTTAACGTAATCAATCTTGTATTCCAAAATGCACGGACTTGTACGTAAATACGCAAAAGTTTTGCCATGTAAGTGTATTGTCGCTTGCAATATAGGTATTATATAACTAATTGTAATTTTGGACGACGTACATCTGTCACTATATTATTATTTGTCATACTACAGGTCCCAAAATAATAAACTCACAAAAATTTACGTCTCAAGTAAACGTTGGTCATTATAGGAAATATATACTAGTATTTATAAAGGTTTATATATTTTTTATATCAATTTTATAAAAAATGTATAAATATACATATACACATAAATGTTATATTTTATACATATACCTAATAATGTTGGGGCATGTAAAAAAATATTACAATGTTTATCACAGCTTACCCTTGTCAGTTCTTCGGAGAAAAAGGCTGGTGTTGAGTCGGTGGTTGTAGTGCGTTGTGGCCGTGAAGCCTCGACACGAGCTTATATATCCGACGCGCTGGGCGGGCGGCTGGGCGGCCCGCCCTCTGCCTTGTCAGCAGCTTGCATCAAGGTGGCAGCATAATGAAACCAAACTTTCCAAAACGCAATATCTATAATATTCCTAACATTTACTGATAAATAGTGCATTGTAAATTTTAAGTATTGAGGTATATAACACATCTGACAACTTATTGGTGAACGTGCAAAGAAATAAATATATAAGATTTTCGCTACTAAATCTATGACAGCTTTTAACTCACATTGATATAAATAAAGCGGCACTTGAGCTACTAAATTCTATAAATAATGTTGGTCTTACTATTGATTCCCTATCACTATGGAGTCCTAGGAGTCAGGAAGACAGTTCCGTGGTTTGCACTGTTATATAGGAAGGTAACTGAGGTACAAAAGTTAAGATTAATTTATTTTAGCTATTTTAAGTATAAAATAATAAAATCCGTAACCTTTGTGTAGCACAGGACATTTCGAAAAGACATGAAAAAGGGGAACATGTCTAAACTTGTTTTATAAATTTGCAATTCAGTTTTATTCCGGAATCCATACTTAAAAAATATGTTAAATTTCATATTCAATCTGTGAATATACAGTAAAGTTTCAAATGCTATTGAGTTGTTCTTGAATTGAATCTAAAAGCTCGTTCAATATTATTTCAATATCTACATTACCATGCAAACTTTAACAAAACTTCGAAATAACTTATGACGTTTATAACTAGGTATAATGTATTTGTTTAATAGCAATGAAGGAATATTTAAATTGTATTACAATAAAATAAGAAATTGCAATTTTAAATCTCAATGTTTCCTTCTTAAAGACTGCGATGGAAGGCCTTTTTTGTAAGAGTTACCGGCCTTCGGTATCTCTATTACCTCGCAGCATACAATAGTTTGTTTGTCTAAACGCAATAATCTTAGGGATAATTTACGTATTTTTATTCAGTTTTTACTTAAAGATAGAGTGACTCAGTAATGAAAAGGAAGTTACATCCTTTTCTTTCCATTACTGAATATGTAATAAAAATTCCTGAGATTCAATTTTACCATTTTATCATATAAGATTTAGTATAATTTAAAAAAGGAATGTAAAGCTATTCGAAAACCTTATCTAAGAATAATTAAATAAGCGTATTGGATGTGCCTTACGAATAGCAGGCAACAGACGGATAGCATTGTCTGATGATGATGATACAAAAGTGTCCAACTACACGTACGCGTAGCGTTTTAACAAACAAGAAAATCGATATAAAAATATGTACACTTATAAATTAAAATACAATTGCCAATAGCACCCGACCTCATGTTACTTAGCGTTAAACTTCGTATTCGTAATCAATTTTCGTTTCCCGATCCGTTTACTTATTGAATTTTCTCAAGGAGCGTTCTATCTCTGAACATAAAATTCATTGAGTCAATTCTTTCGGTCACTTTAATATTGGTTGTAAATGTTGTATCCAGGAGAACCATATTTTGTTTATACTAATTTAAATTGACATATGTAAGTAAATGTAGCGATGCATCGCTCGCGATAAGTAAACGGATTCACAGCTATGCTAAATAGCATATGCTACCGGATTCATTTCTTCTTTTTCTGTGACGACCACACAGCACTGGATGTGCATTAGTGGACCTGAATACTTAACAACACGATTGTGTCCTGTCTACTCGTTTGCCAACTGTTATTATAAAATAATTTATCACCTTACATTAGAGATTCCCAAAGTGGTCGATATCTACCTCTGGGGGTGGATATCGGTTTCCTAGGGGTCGAAATAAATGAAAACCGATTTTGGGGTGTCGACGAGGTTAGTACTTGAAAAGTTTATAAGTACTAAGATCAGTCGATAAATATGTGTGCTCTGTATACGTGCATCATAAACAATAACTGTCCCACCGCTGGGCTGGAGTATTTTCTCACGGTGTGAAGGCTGGTTACGTGTGGATTAACAGACATCGTAATATCTTTGAGAACATTACGGAAAACACTACACTTTGCAGGTTTCCTCACGGTATTTTTTCACCAAAACAAGTAATTATTTATTACTTCTATTCAGAAAGTTAAGAGGTTGTTCAGGATATTAAATCAAGCTTTCCTGCGAGAGACGAAAGTTCAACTCACTAGGCATTGTGATAATACTCATTAAAAATATATCTACGTAAGCCCAGGACTTTTTCAATTGTTCTCAATAAAGGCTCAAATCTGTATTTTTGATGTTATCATGGCACGAATCGATTATTAGTAACTGAAACGTAAAAGCTTAACTAGTAGATAGTTAAGTTTTTAAGTTTTTCTTATTTACCTACTTGAAATAGCTTGATCGCGATACTTTTATTTATTGCTTAAACTAATCACAATACTGAATAATAAATATAGCGTGACAACATTAACTTGTACTTAGGTATTTCTTTCGTATATGTAAAATTTAAATCAGATTAACTTACTTAACTTGCTAATTATTAGCAATTATATATTATTATTATTATTAGCATATTATTATTATTTAACCTGAAATAACCTACTTATAATAAAAATAAGTTGCACGGATATGCTTGTTTTAAATGATAGAATCGTGATATTTTCAGTGGTGCGTGACGAAACGTGGTGAACTCATTTTGGTTCATGGCAAGCTCGAATTAAAGAACGAGACTATATGGATTGTGGTTAGGCTTAATTGTCCTGATTATACTTATAGTTTGATTAATTATTTACATGTAAGGGACATTTTTTCTATATTATTGAGCTAGCAAACGAGTAGACGAGTAGGTACACTGTATAACTCCGTTCATATAATATGTTAATCATTGTAAACATGAACGTGATACCAATTTATACTTAACATTTGACATGAAGTGATAATAACCTTTCATACACAACTAACCGTAAAGAGATTTGTGAATTAACTTTGCATAACCTAAAATTATGAGGGTGATTTTGTTTTTTTCATTATTCACTCGTTTATCTAACCCATAAATTTCAGATTAAAAGGCATAACTCTTAATAATTTTTTTTTACTCGACCTATAGACATTTCTTTGCGAAGACCGGATTATGACGTCTTTAAGGGTAATCTTTGCGGAAACATTAATTATAATCTGTAAATAAAATGGGTTCGTCGTTAACGTACAAAGTTGTTCGTGAAGATGTGGCGAGCCGATTGATTCTGAAAGGCCTTACTTGCATAAATAATAAGTGTAGCAATATACTCAGAATAAGCATGGTAATGTTGCCAGTACAGTACACTAAGCAGAATGCATCGACGACTAGAATACATTTTTAGGGTATTTTTTTAATTACGATGGTTTTTCTTATTTTAAATATCAAATTTATAATGTATTAAAACCATATCACATTCACTAAAATCAGTTTAATTTACAATATCATAACATATTACCAATCTAAAATAATTCTGTAAATTTAAAAATTCAGTAAGTTCGGACATTTCATATGTTGAATGGAGTTACTTCCTGATCAAAGTCAATGAGAATGTTTTACTATTTATTATAAATAAACAATGATAATAATCAAATTGTGAATCGAGGCACAAGTGTGTCGGTAACAAAAATGCACACACTTTTAAACACACACATATTTCTAAACTTTTTTTTGTTGTTTTGTTTTGTTTTTTGAGTTTCGGAATAAAATTACTTGGCAACACGATTTTTAAGGAGACTAAATCTAGTTATATGCATAAATTATAGAATGAAATTTCAGAAATATGTAATTAATTATGTTAATTTTAGTTCATTTGATTATAATATTAGTATTACTGTTCACTAATTATTATTATTCTATTTGTTATGAAATATGAAATCATTTAATTTAAGTTGTGTGGAAGCTTAGTAGAAAAACCGTAGAAGTTTTGACCGTATTGGGGCGGCCTAGAATACTCCTCCCAATCCCACGCTGGTAGAAAAGGGTGTCGTAAGAGGCGACCGAAACCAGCCTGCTTCGTGGTAGGACTTCGTGTAAGGATTATATTATCAGTATTATTATTAAGTCATTAATATTATTAGTGGTATTATTATCTTTCCATGAAGCCTGCCTGGCCCTCTACCACCCTTCTGCTTGAGTCAGCCGCCAAACGACTCGTAGTGTTCCGGCTAGGGGCTTGAGAGCCAGTACATTCTATCTTATCTTCTTATTTCCTTGTTGACAATGCATCAGTGATATCTTTGGTCTTGTTGATGTCCATGGGCGACGGTGACCACTTACCATCAGGTGGCTCAACTGCTCGTTTGTCGGCTTTTAACATAAAAAAAACCATAGATTATATTTCTATATTTTATTACAATATATTATTTATATTGTAGGGCTTCACTTGTCATCTCTCCAATGTGCGTGCCTCCAATGTGTCATGTTGAAACTTCGAATCATATAATATTGCTTTAAATTCTTTTTCGTGTTGCTATGCGACGGATATTGCATTTCGTAGCTGGAAAATGGAGAGTCATTTTAATTCTATGTCACTTACGTATCACTCCACATGTATTTGCTCTGAAATACGAAAGAACCGTTTTGTATGAAAATAGCATATCAAAAGACGACTATGTAAATTCAGTGTTAATGACTAACTTACAATATACACACCTAAATATAGAATACATACCTACATATAAATCCTGGCTACATAATTTATATAACTTATTTAACAAATTAAACATTGTAATAAGTTCAATTATCAAATTTGTAATTAAAGCTGTGATAGCCTAGTGGTTCGAAAGTTGGTCACCCGCTCGGAATACGCCAGTCTGATGAATCCTGTACGTACCACTAATTTTTCAAATTGTATGCGTATTGAATCTCTCTTGCTTCGGTGAAGGAAAACATCGTGAAGAAACCTGCACATTTAAGTGTTCTCCATAATTTTCTCATAGGTGTGTGAACTCTGCCAACCCGCCCTTGGCGAGCGTGGCAGACTATGGCTTGAACCTTTATCATTGCGAGAGGAGACCCGAGCCCGGCAGTAGGACTATATGGTTTTAATGGTGATGGTGATTATGACGAATTAGTTCAATATATGTGTAGATTGTTTGGTGCGGTATTTTGAGTATAAGGAGCTCTATCCTCGAGTCCAAGTCATTCTCCCCTGTTCGTGGTGCATCCTGCTGAATAATAATAATAATAATAATAACAAAATCACCATTCAAACTCATCACATCACTTCACCACACTGGAACCAGAATACTTGGCATAAGTCCGTACCTGGTTCTGAATACCCGACCTCAGGTCGTGAGTAACAACTTTTCTTTATATAATAATAATAATAATAACTCTGTATTGCTTTAAACATAGAGTATTACAACGTAGTATTACATAGTAATAACGGCAGAACTTTGGCGAACGGTCCCTCCTGTTGGATCCTGTTGTCGCTTGTTTTTCGGTCGGCAACATTTCGGTGATGACTTTAAGGTCCCTAAGTCTATGGATGTGGGTGACCATTTACCATAAGGTGACTCGACCGCTCGTTTGTGTACTAGTTACATCCATCAAAAACTTCTATGTTATCATTTTATTATCATTATCCTCATCGTCGTAGTCCATAAGTGTTCCACAGGCTGGGAGGAGTTACTTTCATAACATTTGCAGTACGACCATATTGGCAGACTTCACACTTTTCCGAGAACATTATAGATGACTCTTTTGATTTTATTCAACATTTTATCGTTCCTCGAAGTAAGCGATGATTGGAAAACGCCGAGTGAGGAGTCTGGTGTTCGATTCCATTTCGGTGCAGACATTTACGCCACATATAAACATTCTCGGGTCATGGTTATTTTGATGCCTTATTTGAGTATGTCCATGCCACCTGCTCCAGTAGGAATCCCTTATCGAGGGGTGTGCGCGAACATTCTACATAGTTACAATACATACATGATACTTATTCTTTTTATTGGATCTAATGGCAAAGACAACGACGTGTGTATCCATTTCAATGTCAACGTTAATTTTGTATCGTGTCAAATTTACTGTGAGCTAATTTGTCAACGTAACAAGTGGGTTATCAGATGACAAGTTGTTCGTTAGCAGTATCAACGAACATGACCCAATGGTAATATATATGGAATTGTTTTAAAATATACACTAAATATTTTTCTTTCTATACTAATATTATAAAGAGGGAATGCGCATTTTGTGTGTTTATATGTGGAGGGAAACTACAAAGCCACGGCACCCAATTAAAAGAAAATTACCATTTAAACGATCATAAACGGCTAAGTTCAGGTTACACCGCATGCAACGAGAGATTCTCTAGTCGGGACGGAGTGCAAATATTTGAATCTGTTAGATTAAAATAGAAACCTTGAATATTCTTTATTTTAAAAAACTATGCAATATATGTAATTATGTTACGTAAATAAATGATTATTTAAATTAATTTTTTACTTTTCACCTTTGAAATCAGATTTTTTCATAGTTATGATAAGTGTAGGTCTCTAGACCTTTAATGAAATTAAATGTTTGCAACGTTTAACATAACCTAGACATAATTTTTGAAGACCCATTCATAGATATCTAAAATGTTTATATCCAGTGCAATTTGTTTATCATCTGTGAATAATGTACATGGAGTGGCACTCCTAATTTAAGCTTTATCCCAATTTATCCCAATTAGTTAATTGTGTAACCCTCATAGAATTTTTTACATTTCATCTACGTTAAAAATAGCTCTGATATACGATACATCCATATAAGTCTGTTTGCTACCCAAAAAAGCCTTAAGTCAAATCATCGCAGCTATGTGTCAAAGGACACATTAAATATAACATTTGAAATAATTATTAGGACGACCTCGTATGCAAGTCACGGACATTTTGTCTTTATTAACATTACGCTTAGGTTTCTTTTTAATATTTGTGTGGCGATATTATGACGACTCCTTAATTATACTGGCGCCTGATGAATGCTGCGACTAATGAAGTAATTATACTCTAGACGCTCTCTTCAATGTAATATTTAGTTACATTTTTTAACGATTTAATGAACGCATTCACTTTTCTCTCATACGCTATTTATAATACATGCGATTATTATATGTTCTTAACAAACTATAGAAGACGCAACTGAAAATCATGCCAACAAATATATATACAGTTTAAATTATTTATTTTTTACTGATTACCAGTTTTTATTGCCAGCGTGAAGGATATTTTCAGTAAATACCTCAGCTTGACCCCATCAAGCTCCAGTTTAAGAGGATTTCTGATCTACTTTTCACTCTCTCAGTCAACCGGCGTATCTCATATTCAAAGGACACTCTATTTTATTCTTTCTTGTAAGCCACGAAGCTTGTAGCAATCTCAAGCCGCTGTGATCCATGGATTGCAAAAATTACTAGACCTCCTGGTTCCGCTTGGAAGGTCTGCTCCAACTCTTAACTTAAACCGTGCTCGTTATTATTATTCTCTACTGTCGTCTATGTGTCCTAATTCTACATATATTCTAATAGGGTCATAGTGAAGGACAGTACACTCTTTACTTCACACACATCATCACAAGCCAGAACTATCTCTACGAGCTTCGGTCTGAATTAATATGACAGTACAACGCAAACTTTACACACCTGTGTGAACACAACGGAAAACTCTCACCGGTTTTCACTGGTACTCTGCACCGAAGCAACTGATGATTACTTTCTAATAATCAAATAATTAAAAATATATATTACAAAAGATTATCATTGCATTTAGATCTACCCATATCTATATCTACTGATAAATAAAATTGGAGTGTCTGTTTGTAATATTAAAATAACCGCTTTTTACTACATGGATATGAATGTATAAACGCTTTATACACCAACATAACATTTTTTACAATGTTTGTCTGTCTGTCTGTCTGTCTGTTTGTTCCGGCTAATCTCTAAAACGACAGGACCGTTATGACGGGACTTTCACTGGTAGGTAGCTGATGTAATAAGGGGTAACTTAGGCTACTTTTATTTCTACTAAATAACTTTTTTGTTAAATTCCACGCGCACGAAGTCGCGGGCATAGTTAGTTAATAATATATCTCATGTCACTATCAAATGTACCACAAGTCTGACAATTTTTCATTTACAAAGTTACATGATGGAGCGGTCTAGTTAAGTGTACATTGCATTTAAATTCGGATTCGTTTCGATTGTTTGATCAAGATACAGAGCGCAAGGTTTACAATGCAGATTGACCTATCTCTGAATAATTCATGAATTCAATATTGTTATAAAATACGTTAGATGGTAGGTTCATTATGGCAAACTATGACTGGTTCGTTCTGGATTCGGCCTTTAGGATATTTCAGCACCTAAAGGTATGTTACAGAAACATATAAGAATCTAACATGTATTTTGTAAAGATGTACATCAATTTAAAAAGGTGCATTTAGGATTCTATGCGTCCGAGGAGAAAGAATAAACCTTATTGTATTTTAGTTTCATAAATAACATTGACCTCAATAATATAATCGTTGAAATACACCTACAATTATTGGATACACGTGGAAGCATTTTGTTATTTTCCGCACGAGTCACAGTGAATGCCGCCTAATTTGCTATTTTTAATTCGTAATATAGAACATGATTGCTTTTCTTTAAAGTGCAACTTTATTCGAATTGATTGTATACGCAGCATTTACTTATGTATGGTAGACATGTTTAAAAATTAACATTTGTCAAGTTACGTAAGTTTTTAATATTAAAGTTGGAGGTAACGATGGTATTTTTGATGATATATTAAGTAGCAGCCAATAATAGTTAATTTATAATTACAACCGTGCCTTTTAACGAACCAGCTATAATTATATCGCCGCGATGACATAAACCAAATTTTTTGCTCACCAAAAATGATTACAGGGTATCGTTATTTGTTATAAATCTCTACGGTATTAAACTAGGGCCTATTTTTATCGCTTGATTCTCTTCTATCTGATTAATGGTTAAAAGTGTAAAATCACAACAATACTCTTGTGCAGAGTGGTGGCCAGTAAATGGCAATATGGCAAATTTCGATGCGATCAAATTTTGTGGCAGGATTGACGTCTGTCCATAGCTTGACTAAACATGAGTTTGAGTATTGTTTTCTGTAACTAATCGATAAACGAACATACGTGTCACCTGATGACAAGTGATCACCGTCACCCATGGACATCAGTAACACAAAAGGCATCTGTGGTTTTACCAGGTTCCACATTATTGTTGTTTTAAAATTGAATTTTTGTGTTTTCAAGATTTATGTCGCAATAAATATGGTATAGTTAGTGGAAGATGTTCATTCAATACATTTTGATGCAGTGCGTGCGGACGGAATAATGTACAAGACGAAGACGAAAATTTATTCACCTATAAACCATATAATTATTCGTCGAAGAGTCTTCAATAAATAAAAACTTGCTTAATATGGTACGGCATTAATATGTATTGCGTGATGTATATGAAATACTTACTTTCAATATTATTTTATTTATTCGTTTCATTATGAAATCAAACCAAAGCTTAGTGAAAAATAGATATACGTACTTACGTAGTGATAATTCTATAACGTGGAGTGGACCCCTCTCAGTAAGTAACATTCGAGACATTGAATATTCTAACATTGCTTTGTATTTGTCATGAAACCTGTTATACAAACTGGAGCGGCAGCTTGGAATGTGTTTTAAGCCACGTGAAATGTGATGAAAAATGTCTCGCCTTGGAGAGAACTACTAGTGGGTCGCACACATGTCAACATATAGGTATTCAGTGGTAATTTTTTTTATGTTAATAGCCGACTAACGAGCAGTCGAGCCAGCTGATGGTAAGTGGACACCGTCAACTATGGACATCAACAAGACCAAAGGTACCACTGATGTGTTGTCGGCCAAGAAATGAGAAGAAAGTGTAAGAAAGACAGTACTGGCTCTCAAGCCCTCAGCCGGCTCGTCGTTCGGCTGGCTCAAGTAGGAAGGTGGTAGCTATCCAGGCAGACTTCACGGAATTGAAAAATCAGCAATCATCACCAATGGGGTATGACGTTAATTTACTTTTTACATAAAAATCCAAGCAGCATTAGATTTACAGTACATTTACGGAAAATACGTCACGAGGTGTTCATTGGACAACCGATAACGTAGCGTTTTAACCAATTCCATTATCTAAAGTGCTCTTGAGATTTAATAACAGTACTTGACACGAAGTGGATGATACAAATCTGAGTTCCATATAGTGCTGCGATATGCCACCGGATGATGTCATGTGATATATTGCGCCAATAGATTCCCAGTGAATTCTGCCGCTACTGTTGCCAGTCAGAAAATTTCAGGTACGAGAAGGAATGTTTTGTTTCTTAGAATATTACGCGCAACGATGATGAATACGAGTTTATTGTACCTAAGGCTCTTATTTTCCTTTTTTGTCCCGTAATAAAAAAAAAATAACGGTTTCGATGTAAAGGTATTTATTATTAAAATATTTGCAGAGTGAATATTTTATATAATTTTTTTTTTAATTTACCTTTTAACATTCGGAATTTCTTATAATAATCTGCAAGTCCTTGGTGGTCAACGATCACATGAGAGTACACCATCAGAGTGTTTGACGCATGTAATCCACGGCAGCGCTGCAAATATGCAATACAATATTCATGCGACCTATTTCTAAAGAAGAAATTGATCGTGACTATTATAAGCAGATTATATGAAATACTCGAGTATCTGTATGTGACTGACGGTAGATATTATTCAACGATATGGACTTATCGCGGAAGTGCTATCACACGAATATTATATATAAATAGTTTCAACTATGTACTTATACTTATCTAATTTATCTTTTACTTTGAGAGGCTTCATTCCCCAGGAACATGAATTTAGCGCCTTATGGATAAAGCAGCATATAATAAGAACAGTAGGAAATATGATTCAGAATTTATCTGAAATATAATAACAATGACAATGTGAATATATACATACATTATACAACATAATAAGTTTTTTTAAATCAAAAAGTTAATATAGGAGGATTGAATACTCCATATAAAATACTATTTATATATTATTCAAAAAGGTCCTTTGTAGTGGACTGGTTAATAAAACTACTTTTGAAGTGAAAATGTGGAACGGTGAGGAGCGCAAGAAGGCACACATCCACCCAAGCGATCGTCTTGATGAACACTAGTTCTGTTTATACCGTTTAAAGTGGCGTCGCCGATTCTAATCAGCCAGCTTTACGTCTCACGCGCATTGCCACAAGTAAATTAAAATAATAAAAAGAAAACATTACAATGACGACAAAATTATAGAAATATTACATTTAGAAATAACAAAATTACGCGTCGCCTACATCCTTCATATTAAATTAATAGATACGAATACTTAAATCTTATGAAATTTATAGCTTAAGGGTATTAACCCTGATAATCCTGTACATTAAATGTACATTGATACCAATTATCGCTAAAAAAATACCAAAATGTAATATTTTTTTCTGATACATGCTAATATTATTTTTAATTTTAATTTTGCTAAAGTACCTATAACAGTTCCTAAAATAAGCAGTTTTTTAAAACGTGTCTATGTAATGCCAATAATAGCAAAGTAAAATTGTTGACATACAGACAGACGCAAATGACAAAATTTTAAGGATTTTGTTCCAGCATTTGTGTACTTGACTACAAAACGACCTACCGGATCCTACTATGTGACTACAACAGTTTTGAAAACTCGACTAAATTGTGAAAATGCGAACTCAATCCATCAAAGAAATTTTTGCGATTATAACTGAATATCTAAAATTATGAACATTTTCCTGGTAAGTGATTTTTAGGACAACTTTTTCGATATACTTCATTCATCAACGAAGACGCTGTGGGTTCGGAAAATTGGAAAAGTTGATTAATGAATTTCTATTTAGGTGTCAGATGACTTGATTTCAAGTGACATAAACTGAACTGGAGCGGTGGGTGGATTATGTCTAACTTGAAAGGCATATTCTTTTGTACATTCTTAAATCTTTTATTAAAAATAATCAACTCCGGCACGTGGCGCTCTGTTGATCAACAAACAATGAAATGGAATGAGCTCTTTTTCAATGAAGATCACTAGGTTTTGTTGTTTCATATTCAAAATGAGTTATGAATGAATTAATAGTTTTATTAACTTTTGATTAGGTCAAAGTGTATCTGTGATACGGCGCTCCTGTTTATAAATGCATTGTCTATTAGAAATAATATTTTCAGTTCGTATGTTCTGTTGTTCAATAAGGTTTTTATTTGCGAATCTCGTTATGTTTGGAATTTTTCATTATATTTCTATAATCCTACATACCATCATTGATTTAGAGATAAATTACAAATACGTCTAATAATTAAATATTCCAAGCTTTCACCTAAACAAAAATTCACTCACACAATTTATAAATTCTACCTTTTTATTTCATCATTATAATGATCAATAATTTACGATATCTGAGTATTAAACATGAAGTGGATTTGAAATACTCATACGCTGATGACTTATGTCGATCTTCAGTGGATGGTGGGCGTGGTTGGGAATTTCACGAGTGCCCATCGATTGCAAAATATCTTGAGCACTTCGGGCTTCAGAGGGCACATTATATAATCGTATACGTCAGTTGTTACAGTAAGATAGCGGACGTTAAGACACGTACGAGACCTTTTGTGGCGTAAAAACTTCCGACAAGTTAACTGACCGCTAACCTACCTAATCATCCCTTCAAATCGATGGATATACTAAGTATCCCGTAGAAAGCTCTCTTAGTCACCTCATTTAAAAGGAGAGAAAGGAGAATCGTGTCATACGTAAGGATCTAATTGGGTTGAAGTTTTAAAGGCTGGAAATAAAAAACAAATTTAAAGGTTGATATTACGAGTATAATTGATGTGTCATCGATACATTGTATTGTATTGTTTTAGGATAATTAACTAAAACAATCCTAAAACTATTCCTATTGTTTTAGTGAAGTGTCTGTTCACACTAAAAACGAGGTCTATCAATTTGTCTTTAGTAGTAAGTACCAATCAGGATTTCGAAAATTCGGTTGATTATTGGATATTCGACAAATTCTCCTTCTAATAGAATTTTTATGGGACAAAACAGCAGTGCTTTCTTATTTGAACATAATTTTCCATCACGCCCGGCCTGGATTCGAACCCTGTACAGTATATACGGGTTCACTTTGTTAGGTTTCATATATGAAAGTAAAACGTCATGAGGAATCTTGCATACCTCAGAGTTTTCTTTAATAGTATTAAAGATGTGTGAAATCTACCAACCAACCTTGACTAGCGTGGTGGTCTTTTTACTTTACATCCACATGAGCCCAACTGTGAGATAGTTACGATAATTGGAAAAAAAAATGTCAGACCAACTTTGAATAAATCATTCGTAACATGAGGTGGTTTGGACACAATCAGTTAGCAAATAAACATTTATACATACTCGTAGTAGACAGTATGAAAGGCCGGTTTATCGCTATAGGGTGTCTCTACTCGACAATCTTTGGAAAGAGACTACAGCGAAAAAAAAACGCGCGCAGAATATAAATAAAATATACACACACGCAACACAATAGTAAACAGTATATCTCGGGATAAATAATTAGATACGTAGATATTAGTAGTAAAGTATTAAGATATATTATAATAATTTTCTGACAAATTAACAAACTAATTCAAACTAAATTTCTTCAAGTGTTTAATTGAAGTAATGATACTTGTTGAGTTCTTGAGCGTGGAAATGAGATTTTTGGGCTAGTGAACTCAAGTTTAGCTAATAATATAAGATATTCATTTTATTTGAAACTAGCGAACCGCCTCGGCTTTGGACGGATGCAATTATTTAGTGAAAATGAGCACAGTAAAAATATATTTCATATGTTGATTGATACAAACTTTAATTGAAAGTGACTTTATTGAAATTTTCATACAAAAATACCATTGAAATTTTCCACATATGCAGGGGTTATTCAAAAATTATGTTTTATACAAACTTTGTACTAACAATTACGAATACAACAACAAAAAAAATCATCCAAATCCGTCGAGCCATTATCAAATGATGATATTTCTTACATGGAATAATTGATTTTTATTTATATAGATTGCAGCGTGACATTCAGGTTAATTAGAATATGTCTACACGTTTACATATTACATCATATCACATTATACAAGTGCTAAAATATAATGTTCAAGTAAATTCTTAATTTAAGTGATTATGTAAAATACTATGCTTCGTTTGTTATTCGTCCTTGGCTTCACTGAGTTTCTTTAGGAAGCGATAGCTTGAACTGCAGCAGAACTATTAGATATATCGCAATCATGCTTATTGCCTGTAAATATAGTTGAATTTCGTTAAAATCAAATGAATATTATACTGTAGTAATTAAAGACATACTTATACTATATATATATATATATATATTAGAATATAAAAAACATTTCATTTCAATATAATTATATTATGTATTAAATAATAGGCTCAAAAAAATTAATGAACAATGTTTCAGAATAATAATAGTTATTTATGCAACTGTTGTATAATAAGGGGTATTAAAACAGGAATGTGTGTTTGTGATAATAGTATCACATGAGTGTTTTAATACTTAATTATCAACAGTTGCATACAAAACTTTATCTACTCCCATGCTTTAAATCCTCTATAAAAGATTCTGAAACAGTTTACTGCTAACATTTTTTTGTTATACATATTTTTTTGTTAATACATTTTTGTAACACTTTTGCTCATTTTTTTGTAAACAAAACAATAAAAATATCGAAGAAAAATGGCGGGGATTCGAATAACCTACTTTTTTATGGCGCACGGCGTTCTGGTAGTGAAACGCACGTGAATGACAATGTTCTTTTTATAAAATTCATACAGATGGTCTTTTTTTTAAATTCATAGAGATACCACACATCGAGCAGTAAGAATGTGGCTGTCTGTTGAGTAAACCCTTTGCACAGAAGGGATCGAAAAGAAACAAAGGAGTGTTATAATGAAATTCAGTACAACATTATATCATCTGTTTGGATGATATTATAATGGTTATTATGTCATTTGGGGTTTTAATGTTGGTTAAGTTTTTCAGAATCTTTTATAGAGGATTTAAAGCATGGGAGTAGATGTGGGATGATATGTGTGTGTGCGTGGTGAATGTTCCAACCCGTTTAATGTAGTTAAATTATTTAATTTTTAAAATTTATTTGATATTTAATTTATTCTATTTAGTCAATGTAATTTTAATGTATAATTTGTTAATTTTTTTTAATGAATTTATTGATTTTGATTTTATTTTATTTATTATTTATTTTGTATCATTATTGGGTTAAAACATGTAATAATTTGATTTGTTATTTTTAACGACATTGTATTTGTAATTGTAATTTTGCTATTTTAGTGTAATTTTAATTTATTAATTTATTATGTAAGTGATGATGTAAGCATGAATGAATGATTGTATATGATCCTCAGTTAGTCGAATTAAAGAATTATTATTACTATTATTATTATTATTATAATGAACATGGTACTTTGTATATCGCTTATTATTTATTATTTTTATGGAATGACACATCAAACGCTAACAGAAAATTGACCGTCAAATTTAATAAGGATAAGCTGCTTTCAAAGAATACGACGAGCATCAAATTTCATAGCACCTACTTAAAGATCCTGTTTCCCTCCATCGGCCCGTATTCTCTCAGGTAATTGAAAGGGGTGGACACAATTTTATTAAGTTTATTTGATAATCGAGTAACGGTTGAGCATTGTGTACGTCTCACGATGTTTTCTATTTAATAAATCATGTACGAAATTCTTTATTAACATCCATCTACAACTGGTAGTATCACTATAGTAGTAAGCTGTATAGAAAAAGAAATTAAGCAACGAATACTTTTATGCAGGTAAGGTCCAAAAAGTATAAAATAAATAAATAAGTATAAATGTAATTTTTATAAATGTGAATCATAATCCGGGATCTATTTACGGCCGAAGTAGCAATTTAAATGCAAAAGCGAATGTTGTGTTTCTGACGTCATATTTCCTTAGGTCCATGCCAAATGCAACGTCCAACGACACTTATCGTTTTTATATGATAAAATTAGTTTTTACCATCACGAAAATATCAGTATCGGTCACTGGTACTGATTTTATCACAAAGTAACGAATAGTAACTAAAATTTTATAAACCCCAGAATCGGCCTTGTTAGAAAAGACATTGAGTTGTATATCGAATGCAGCAATCTTAGTCATATCCCGGTTCAAAAATTCAAGAAACTTAATAATCATATTAGCAGATTTCTAGACTCTGAGTATATTATACTTTTAAAAGTTCGAAATTCGAATTACATAAACAATTCTAATAAATAAACAACAATCACTTTTTACAAATTTGTCACCACTGTCACTACGCATGAAAATATTCCGCCGCCGTCGACTTCTGTTTTAACAATAAAACTCAAATTATCTGATCCTAAATTATATATCAAGTTACAAACGCATTATACTTAAGAGAATTTTCCAAGTTACAGCCAGTTGGCTTGACTTGAATTTTTGACGATGAATGGGAGTGACATTACGACAAAGTTTTAATTAGGTATCACCTTATTTATCTATGCACATAATTTTTTTTATTTATATAATTATTAGCCTAGCTGTTTGAATGTCGGTCTTTTTCGGGACTGACTGAATTCGAATCCTGAATTACCTACTGAGATTTTTCGAAACAATCATAGCTTGTTTCGTCGAACGAAAACATGAAGAAATTGGTATGAGTGCTTGACAGTTCTCCATCGTATTAATAAAGGAATGTACTTGTACCATCTCGCAGTCGATCATTGTGGTGTTCCTAGAGCTTTTACCCCTCTCATTTTGTTAGGAAACCCAATCCCAGCGGTGGGATAACTATGGGTTGTAATCATGACGATAATGACAACTAGTTATAACTATATATTTAATTAATTTATTTTCTCAAAGTTCTTCTCTTCAAGTTTTATATATTCTCATTTGGAGTTTAAATTCTTCAATATAAACAAGTAAGTAACATAACCAAGTCTAATTAGAGATAACTCTAATTATCCATAACTGGTTCGTTAAGGAATGCTGGCTCATCTCTGTCGATTAGCAAATTTTGCTGAACTCTACCAAGACTATTAATTTAGTTTGGAATGACATATGCTAAATAACAATGTGATAAGACATATAAGACATTTCAAACACATGTGCATTTTTGTAGTTGGGTCAAGGCTCGTGTATAACAGTCAACTTAAAACTGTTGCTTTCTCCAGTGTTTAGGTAACATTATTTTTGTCTGGTTGTCGGCCAATTCAATCCGTGAAGAATTTTGTCGCTTTTGCAATTATGTCGCCCTGGTAATAATACCGAAATAATTCCTACACATTTACGTAATTATTAATATAAATATTATGCCTTATTCTATCTTATGTTATTAACGAATTTGTAAATTTTTTTTACGTCATCCGCCGTAGGATTTGCTAGCATACTGTTACACATGCCGATCTCATTACGATTTAAATCAATATTGTTTTTGACGCTACAGTTCTGGACAGATTACATTAAAAAAAAGTAAGAATCTTCTCCATAAGTCAGACAAATGGGAGAGGAACTATTGCGTTTCATGTACGAGTATTTATCACAAGGGATGTGTACAGATTTTAGCCTCAAAGCCATAACAGAGTCCGGTCTATTTAAATTACAACACGACTATCTTAAAGTGTGGGCCTAGAATCTAGGCCCTAGATCGTGCGATACCATATCTTTAAAACGCTCGCCAAAGTTATTCTTTCCACAAATTACAACAATGAAGTTGTTGAGTGAATATACTATAATTTTGAAACGAGCATGTCTTGAGGGTCTTCTTCCAGTTTTAAAAAAAGATTAAATATCGTGTAAGCTGCGGGTAGACTTCAGAAAGTCGAAGTACACCTTGCCAGATGTTGGTTGTCGTTTGCAAAGTTAAAATTGAAGGTTGCTCAGTTTGGTTCATCATTGGCTGCCAACGTATGTACTTTTAGTGATGCAATGCAATAGTTTCATTGACAGATTACCACAATGTAGCTGTTGGTCATTTATTACCTAGCAACAGCTATTAATTTTAGGTGTAGTCATAAATAAAAGAGTTAAAAGATGTTAATAAGATTACTAACCGATGATAGTAGCTCTCTGTTAACACTAGCGTAGCCCTTTAGACTCACCACGGCAGGGTTCATTTCGATGGCCTGGATAAAATGATCAATCTAAACGAATTAAATTTAATATTAGAACCGGTATGAACAACCATAGATTAGTACATATTACAGTATTGCCGAATAACACCTTGTAGGTATGTTTCGGAAAGTCAATATTCACAAATCAAGATTATAATTGATTCTGCGGTG
Source organism: Megathymus violae (assembly GCA_003671415.1). NCBI lineage: Eukaryota > Metazoa > Arthropoda > Insecta > Lepidoptera > Hesperiidae > Megathymus > Megathymus violae. Next base: position 3,828,872 of record PDGT01000019.1, on the reverse strand, counting down.
ACTAGTATTATAATTAACTTAATCATATTTATGAGTTTAAGTAAAATCAGTAAAAAAATTAATGGTTAAATTAGCTTACTGCGGATAGAACTATGAGATTGATCCTTTGTAAGATTTTCGCGCTTTACTGCACTTTTTTACATTATCGTGTACATTCGCGTTAATGTTCCAGTTTTATATTGTACATAGTTTTTAACAGTTACGTAGTACGCAGCTATGGAGTAGTAGAACGCAGTTTGAATACATTGATTATACCGAGAAAAGACCTCGGATAGATCCGAAACTATTCGAGTGATCAGACTAAACTACCATGTGAGTAAGCCATTATATATTAATAATTATATATTTAGAAATTATTAAATCATTCAGTGTTAAAATAATTATATATTTAATACATACCTCTTTCTGAGTTGGTCTATCAACTGACAATATATCAATGGAGAGTAAAGTATCTTGAACCCCTGCTGCTACCTGTACTCAAATTTTGATAATTAATATCAGGAATATATGTATCAATGTCGTGAAACAAAAATACTTTTCATTTCGTTATTTATTTAGAAGAGTGTGGAGCCAGTTGAGTCAATCCCGTTTGACATAATAAGATTATTACATCAGACAATGCCTCTAAATTTTGACCTTATTTATATTAAAGTTTGCATAACAACAAACATCGAATTAAACTTCTTTGCATTCATTTTATTTAATTACGTTCATTATTAAATATTATATTGACTTATCCAAATGTAATTAATCAGGATAAATGACATACAAATATTAATACTTTACATAATGGTGGCTACTAAAAAAAATTAAGACCTTGAGTGTTGAATTATGAGAACAATCCGCAAAAATGAAGAGAAGTGTAGAGCAATACGCCGCGACCACAATCAGTCCCATCTCTTTGAAAGTAAATTCAAACCCGTGGTCGACGATTTCTGAGAGAGCGCCATACACTGCTATAGTTATATTGAAAAACCTGGATAAAACGTTAAACTATATGATATTCGCATGACGTCGAAATTATATAACATGATGTATAATGTCATAAATGTTTTTTTTTTCTTCTAATTAATGCATGCATTATCCCACGACTATTGTAAGGATTTCTGGCAGAGCTATATGCATTAATTCCGCTTTATGCAGTAATTGGCTTTTTATTTTGCTGTAAGTCTGTTGGTTTAAAAGCCATGCTGAGGAAGTTATTTCGCCGTTTCTTATCCTTAAAGATGCTTATATTTTCGAAACGTTTACAACACGAAGTTACAACACGTTAGAAAATTACATAGTTGAATTTTAGGGGAAGGGTAAATCCAAGGCCAGGTAGGAAATATTATCCTAACCATAGGTGAGTACCATCGTGATTATACTAAGAGGTACAGAAGCCAGCGAGTACAAAAGGAGGGACCTAACATCATAGCCTCGTCTGTTGTTCAGCTAATGACCCATGAGCAGATGAGGTTGACTTTCATGGATGGAAGATGGCCCATACACATAAAATAAATATCTATAAATAAATATATATACTGGCATATGTAATACCGACGGAAGTATGATTTAAGTTGAATATGATCCTTCAAATAAAACCGACGATATGTACCCGTCCTTAGCATCGTAGGTACTCAGCTCTCAAACGGACGGGGTAATTTTGATATTATATTCGTTGAAGGCCAATTTCATCGGGATGGATCTTATCGCTATTTGATGAAAATCTGTTTAAGAATTATCTTTTCATGGTTGGTGTATCTGTACCGCGAGTATCAGCCTCAGGTATGCGAATCGATTTGTTTTTTATTCTTCTGATTAATTTGTAACATTATGTATTTACATAGTAATACGGAATAATATTGAATTTACAAGTAGAGCTTATTACACGTAATGCTAGCCAGAGTTAAATTATTTTCAATTTATGTAAGTTTTCGTTGAGATAATATGAGTTCTATTAGTGTTGTGTAGAAAATTAATACGAACAAGTGAAGTATTATTCTACTTTAAACTTGCTGTAGTGTTTGTTATTTTTGATACCCAAGCCAGAGTGTTACATGACTTCGATAAATATCACACAGCATCACTTCGAATTAAAAAAAATCAGTTATTTGAGATTATTAAGTGTATGTCACTGCCAATTGCTGGAACTTTCAAAGCGCTGTTGCACCGAGGGCTTGTACCATAACTTATATTGACAATATTTCTTAGACGCTTCTGTGTTTTCGAGGGAACTTAAAACCATCAGGTATTATTTATATTTATTTATCATATTTATTTATACCACTATCTATATTGCCTATAATTAGATAGCAGTCGCTAGGTCATGTTGGAGGCAGTCTAAGAACTTCTGAGAACCTGACTACTAATTGTTCCAGCATAATTCATCAGAGCCTAGTGAATATCTTGCGATACGCTGCTACTTCCACAAAAGATTACAACAAGTAATAACATCTAGTGTTCATATATAAAAAGGTGAAAATGTTTCAAAACTTATATAAATGACGAATACAATAACGTACATGAAAATGCAATAAGTTGAATAAGTCCGCGCGTAAGCATTTCCGAGAGATTGTAACAATTCCGACAAGTTGAGCCACAAAAAACGATAGCTTGAAATCAGTTTGGCCGTACATTCTTCATTTACGTCCTAAAATAGAAATAATTTGTTGTTAAATGCCACTTACTGGTATCTTTGCATGTTATATCATCATAACGTTCCTGCTATCGTACTTGGGGTCTGAAAATTATCAACATAGAAAAGAACGCTTAGCACAGGCATGTGAACTGAAAGACTGAATGACAGCTGGGTAAAAAAGTGAGAATACATGGATATCATACATAAAATGTCTTATTTTCGTAATTTGGTGAAAAATAAAATTTAATTCTAATGAGATATCCTGCACCAGCGTTTTTTACCTACTCAATTATTATTATAGATATAGTTTATTACAGTGCTTTTAAACGCTTACCATTCGAAAGCATTCGGAAAGACTTTGAGACGCAATCTTGATACCTTTGCAGTTGATGTACCAAAGAGCACAGTTCATGTTGATCATTATTATAATATGATAATAGGCACATGTATGACGTAGTAGGAATCCGTCCAATAACGCACAGAGACTTAGAAGGAAACAAATGGCGAGTAACAAGCATCCCACACTGATGATCACAATCAAATTCTTTAATTTAGGAAATTTTAAATCTTTACCGGTTACTTTATAATACCTAACCTACAAAAGAAAAAAAGATTTTTTGATCATAAATCTAACTTCGTTACGCGTCCTGGTTAGGTAGTAAGGTAGGAAGTTACGCATATAGGCCTTCCAGATTAAGTCCTCTAAATCTGATGCACACTTAAAAACTTTTACCGTAGTTCTAGGACTGGTTTGAATGGGCTAATTGATGGAATAGTAACAGAGAAATATGTACATGCATACATGTAAAACAAAGTCAACGTCAACACCCGTTAATCTCAAGTACTAATATACAGATATATAGAAAACGATTCCCGGGACCGTTTAGGATGTGTGAAGTTAACTTGAAAAAATTATAAACCGCCTGTTACTAATTTGTGAGTAACAATTGTTTCAGTGCGGTTACAGTTAAAACTAAGTTAATATAGTTAAAAAAAAACTATAAACACGCTTTCGTAGAAATATGAACTAAAAATAAAAAATGAACTACAGTTCACAAAAACTAAAGAAATACGCTTTCGTAGCCAATGAACTAAGAAATTGAAAGTAATGTTAAAATATACAGTTTGTGTTCAAGAGAAAGAGAATGAAAAACAGAGGGAATTTCCTTTAATTCTGTATACTATAATTTTTTGGACATATTCAAAATAAGATAAAGTAACTAACAGAAAAGTTAGATTTAACATAAAAAAGCGTGAGGTTCTGGATATCAGTTGTGGAAAGCACCTTTTTTTTACGTTATATATGTTACAGTTAAAACCAGTTTTTAGGTAGAACGCGTTTTCCCTAGTTAGAACTAGTTTTTACTAAATGCCTTTGTTAAAAATAGAATTTAGGTTAGGTTAGGTTAGGTTCTCGAGGTGATGCGCACCGTGTTCCCGCGTGCACCTCATAAGACGGAGGGATGATGTAGCTCCAGATTCAGCCCGCACAGGGACGAGCTCTGTAGAAGAGCGAACGCCGTCGGGACCGCGGAAGAATGCGAGAGCATACCCGCACCCTTTGTCGGGTGCTCAGAGGAACACCGTGGGGTTTTAGCTGGTAGGAGTCCGACATATCCTATCAGTCACACCCGCGATTGAGAGGAACCCATGAGGGTTTCCCCACGTAAAAAAAATGGTTAGGTTAGGTTCAGGTTAGAATGAACGAGCACATAGCGCGCAGATGGCGCTCGGAAAGGGATTCCCCCGCACTTGTCGAATCAAGGGACGTCTCGCGATCAATTAGAATAAGATACGATGAACTTTGAGAACAGTTTTGACTGACACTCACTTCGGAAAAACGTGTTTTGTCTAGTAAGAACTATATAGTTTTAACTTATATTCAATTTTGAACATTAGTTAATTCTAGTTTTAACAAAGGCATTTAGTGAAAACTAGTTCTAACTAGGGAAAACACGTTCAATCTAAAAACTGGTTTTAACTGTAACATATATAAGTCAAGCTAATATAAAGCGTGTTAAAACTATGTTTTTCACAGAAAAGTTATTAGTTAAAAAATATCCGACAATGTTTACAATGTGTCACTTTTCAGCCGTCATATAACTTATGACGACAATTTTTTTTGTTATGAATTAATGAGAAAATCATACTCTAAGTATGAAATTATTGTATTGTCATCGGTCTTCTATATGTATGCAAAATTTTAAAAGATTCCGATATTTTGAATTGGATGAAAATGTAATTCAAAGATTCCGTTACATTCATACATACGAGTACATAGATACATACAAGTCAAGCTAATATAAAGCGTATAAAAAGGTGTACAGGACTCTATTAATTAACGGGTCCATTCAAACTTCTGATCATATAGCACCCTTCTGATTAACAACCAATTTAATGGTGTCAGATCCCATTCTGTTGAAAATTTCTGGGCGCTGTACCACCCAGAATAATTCCAGTGATACTCTAGAATGATGATAAGGTTTTTTATATCCGCCTGACTAGATACCTATTATCAACCGTAAAATATTTCTAACGTCTTCATATCAGTAACAAAATGAGAGAAAGTCACTGGTCACATTCACCGACGAACGCCCATGGTGTCCATCTGTCACAGTGTTTGTCTGCTCGTTTGCCGGATATAATATTTAAAAAAATTAAAACACGTACCCATTCCTTAATTAAAATATATATAAATATCTTACTTGAAACTTCCCCCAGTTAGTTTTATAAATAGCAACTCCGCTTTATGCAGTAATTGGCTCTTTATTTTGCTGTAAGTCTGTTGGTTTAAAAGCCATGCTGAGGAAGATATTTCGCCGTTTCTTATCCTTAAAGATGCTTATATTTTCGAAACGTTTACAACACGAAGTTACAACACGTTAGAAAATTACATAGTTGAATTTTAGGGGAAGGGTAAATCCAAGGCCAGGTAGGAAATATTATCCTAACCATAGGTGAGTACCATCGTGATTATACTAAGAGGTACAGAAGCCAGCGAGTACAAAAGGAGGGACCTAACATCATAGCCTCGTCTGTTGTTCAGCTAATGACCCATGAGCAGATGAGGTTGACTTTCATGGATGGAAGATGGCCCATACACATAAAATAAATATCTATAAATAAATATATATACTGGCATATGTAATACCGACGGAAGTATGATTTAAGTTGAATATAATCCTTCAAATAAAACCGACGATATGTACCCGTCCTTAGCATCGTAGGTACTCAGCTCTCAAACGGACGGGGTAATTTTGATATTATATTCGTTGAAGGCCAATTTCATCGGGATGGATCTTATCGCTATTTGATGAAAATCTGTTTAAGAATTATCTTTTCATGGTTGGTGTATCTGTACCGCGAGTATCAGCCTCAGGTATGCGAATCGATTTGTTTTTTATTCTTCTGATTAATTTGTCACAGTGTTTGTCTGCTCGTTTGCCGGATATAATATTTAAAAAATATAAACACGTACCCATTCCTTAATTAAAATATATATAAATATCTTACTTGAAACTTCCCCCAGTTAGTTTTATAAATAGCAACTTGGTGCGCCACTCCCCATCCAACGAACGGTATCCAAAAATGTGGCACCAGAAATGCGACAAATAGAATGGCGTAAATGTAGTCGTCGAATTTTTTAATGGATCGCAGAATCATGATCCGCTCGTAGCCAACGACCAACACGACCGCCGTTGCAGCTATATAGAAACAAATGGCGTAGGCAGTGGCCTTTGATCTCCAGCTGAACGTGACAGTACCTTCAAATTTAAATTGTTTCATTTATTTAAATCTTTTAGCTTGATAAAAAATAACACGTAGGTTTTAATGACACATTTGGGTTTACCGTTTTATCATTGCATTAGTTGATTATAAGTGCAAAGCATGACAATAACAGAACAGTGATAAACAAATATAAATTGAACTATGTATGTCACATAATTTTCATTACTTATTATTCACTCACAGTTAAATATTACTCAGGTGTTGTCAGTTAAACCTATAGACTAACGAGTTTAATATAATAATTTATATCGTATACTTATTCTGATAATCACAATTCGTTATGAAACTACATTAAAATTAATTTTATATTTTAAAATGTTTGTAATAGTATTTCATTAAACAATAGGCATAAAATATAGATATTATCATATTAAACTGTACGTATCCAAGTATACAAGTGTTTTGTGATTATAAATCTATCTATAAAATAAACATCATAAAACTATTATGCAATTTGTATTAAGTTAGCATAGCATTATTCTAAAGTTACATTAATACCTGGACGTGAACGAGTGATGGGCATCACGGCCAATACTTGGAAAAGGACAAGAAGCAGCTTGTGATCTCGGTAGAACTGATCGTGGACTTCGCAGATATCACCGTCTTGGGATGACAACGTGTTCCGTTGGTCTCTCTCCTACATTTGATTAAAAGATTTTTAGAGTAATGGACGCTATCCATTCTTGTATTTATGTCGTCCCCGACTATTGGTTGTAGGATGCATTACCTCGTCTATTAATCAGCGAGGTGAACCAGGAGAGGAGCATGGGAGATTGCGATGAATTCATGAATAGATGGAGGTATTTCAAAGCCCGGTTCTGGTGCCTGAATCTCGTAACTACTCGTATGAATATTCACGATTACCGAATTTAATAATATTCTCGATTTTCAAGCAAAAATATAATATAAAGCTATCTTATCACTTTCAGTATTTATACCTAATCTAAGTATACAAAAATTAACTTTGCGATAAGTGTCTAATTCTCTAGTTAGGTGTGCCTCGTGTACTTACATAATCTCTTTGGGTCTTCTCAAACACAACTTTTTGTGTTATATGTTTCATATCATTTTGCAGTAAAGCTATATTTATACCTTCGTCAAATAAATGGTCGTCTTCTATCATGCTTCACCAACTTTCGAACTTCAACAATTTAAATGGAATATCTTCAACTTAAAGCTTTCCAAAAACAGGGAACAAGACTAAATACCCCTATTTATAAACTAGGATTATTAATAATTCGTACTTTGACGTTATCGAGGTGGATGGTAAACGCCAAGTGTAAATTTCATTAAGTATTTAAGCAAACGAGAACGTCGCTTTACGAATATAAATGTGATAACCGAGCCTAATACCTAATACACTAATGGCCCGCCATAATGGTTTTCAGAGTGCTTTGATGATAAATAGTCTGTGCAATTATTGGTAAGAAAACCAGCAATATATAGAGATACTAGACAGCTACTTGTAATGTACACAAATTAAAAAAAAAACACTCAAAAACAGCCAATTTTTTCACCAATTAGCGAGAAAAACGTCTTATTTCGCAATGAGAAAATACGTTTTCAATGTAGAACTAACACGAATATAGGATTTATATATTTTTTTATAATTCTTTCCTTTATTACCGGCTATTTTGTTACAAGTAACTTTTGCCTGCTTCACTTTAAAAACATGATTTTTACGTTTTTAAATTATACGCACTAAACCATATTTATTCATTAATAAGTTCTAGGTTGTCTAACCGAACTAGGAGTCGCTCAGGATATCCGCACAAAGAAAACAAGTCCGTTGTCGTCCACGTTTTAATTAGGAGCGAGGGAGAACATCCTACTTATATTTTTATTAAATATAAATAGATTCCTAACTACCCATCCATATCTTTTTATATTAATAGCCGACAAATGAGTAGACGAGCCACCTGATGGTAAGTGGTCACCGTCGCTAATGGACATCAGCAAGACCAAAGGTATTACCGATGCGTTTTCGGCCAGGAAATGAGAAGATAAGAAAGAAAGTACTGGCTCTCAAGCCCTTACCGGAACACGACGACTCGTTTGGCGGCAGATTCAAGCAGGAGGTGGTAGCTAGCCAGGCAGGCTTTCCGGAAAGATACCAGTAATAATATTAATGATTTAATAATAATACAGATATTATAATTTATGCGAAGCCCTACCACCAAGCAGGCCGGCTTCTGTCGCCTCTTACGACACCCTGTACTGCCAGTATGGGATTGGGGGAGTACTCTAGGCCGCCCCAATACGGCCCAAACATAACATAATATTCATATTTGTCACAGGCTTGAATTTTGTCTCATCTTAATCTTTTAGGTGACGGTTCTCAGTTTTTTTTTTATTGTCTTATTATTTATTACACACAAATTGATCTACTATAACAAGTACAAAAATGAAACTTAAAACATTACCTATTTACAAATATAATAATTATAATCATATCCATTGATTCAAAGTACCTATGACAAGTTCCAACAGACACTGTTCAGTAGTTTTTTTTACGATACTGTTTTAGACAGATAGACCGAAATTCCAGAAGAATGTGTTTTGTTTTCTACATCGATAATAAAGCCTGCTGACATTAATATTTTCGTAAAATATTTAATGTAACGAATCGGCCCGTTTAGTTACATTATCGTATACATCAGGGATGTATGGAGCTGCGTAACCGTAATCGAAACTATCGGATATCCGACATAAAAATATTTCCGAAACCGTAACCGAATCCGATAAAAAAGTTTCGGATAATTTCGGATAGCGGCACAATCTAAATAAAACACGTTATGACAGGTTTTCGCTGGCTGAGTCGATACACTAGTCGCATCGCTCTATCTGTAGACAGTTTTTATTACTTAATTTTGAAGCCTAGTGTTTTTTCTGTGATTATAATATCACATAATACCTAAAAATAAAGTCAAACGTGTAAATATATTATATTTTTTCCCAGTCATAAATCATGTAATATCCGCTCCCGAATCAATCGGATAATCCGAAATAATTTCATATCCGTAGCCGTAACCGGTAAAATATTATTCATATATCCGTATCCATATCCAGATCCGATCTTTCATATCCAGAGCGTCCCTAGTATACATTACTTGTAAGCGTAATAAAATGTGGTAGATATAGTTATACGAGTATAACACTATTACTGTTTATTTTCCCCAGTCGACGGAGTATTATTATTAGCCATTAATATTATTGCTGGTAGTATTTTCATGTTTTTATAATCATCTTCAAAATATGTTTTTTTCAATATTATACAATATTTTCCTTTCTTCATTTCTCTTCTTCTACAAAACTACGTCAGCTCGTGTTTTCGCCTATTGTGTGGAGGATACCGCGTTGGGGCAGCACGTACCAATTCAATATCAATATTTTTTCATATTCGGGTTTCCTATAACCTCACACTTTGTTTTCTTACTTGAAAAATCATTGTAAACAGTCAAAATTAATCATAAAACTTGAGCAATCATATAAACAAACAAAAAATTTTCCATGTCAGTGGATCCACATAACCATGTAAAATACAAGAATTGTCAACTTGAAAGCATATAATATCGAAGTACATCCATTGAAAAAGCATTACATTTAATTACATTTTTATGTCAATAGCCTAAACACGAGAATCTGAAATCTGAAGTGCAGTCTGGGGTTTAAAATAATCAGTGCTATCCATAAACATTCACCGACTCCGTCGTTGCCATCCAAAAGCAAAGCTATAACCTCACTTTTTAAATACTGCTAAATTTGTAAATGAGATACATAAAATTAAATGTATACAGTTCATTTTAATTGGAAAGTGATGAGAGCCAGGCTGATATTAAAATGCAATTGCCATAGATACATAAAATCTAGTCGATCTCTCATTGACTTAACGACATTTCGTTAGTTGACCACCAGAATATACTTTGAAGAAACAACAATGGTATTTGTGTAGTGAACAGCTTAAACCTTAATATTATAACACATCGATAAAAACCAAAATCCGAGAACAAATATTTATGTCACATCCATATCTCGGCCTGGAATCGAACCCGGAAAAAAACACGAAACGTAAAACTAAAAACTTTATTTTATGCATATTTATTTTACAAAATAATATTATTACTTCATTTAAATAATATTATCACAGACCTTTAAATACCTACATTTTCTGCAGTTTTAGATTAATTCAAATAGTATAATCATAATCATTTTATGCCCCAAGAAACTGAAATTGGTTAAATAAATAATAATATAATATACAATGGTAACATGTATACATATATTTGTATTGTCGAGACAATTGTATTGTCGGTACTTACTAGTTACCCCTGGAGAAGGCGTTGTGGACGAGTTATTATTAAACTCATAGAAATAAATGATACGATGGATCTTACAATCAATCACAGAAATTTTCCTACCATTGCAACTGTGTGTAATATCCATTTCAAGCATTCTTGTAATGCAATTTTATAATCATACATTTTCTAGTTAATTTTGTTTTTAATGTTTTGGACGATTTATTCCAAAAGATGTAGATTTCAATAAACTTCATACTATGCAAAAAATTTCACAATTACAATACGGTCATTAAATATAGCAAATAAATTTATTTTAACGAATTTTAGTCATAGCGAGAGGTTATCGCAGCTAAAGTTGTAACATCGCGGAGATCGAACAGGTCGACGTTACAGCATATTAAAAACTTTGCTTGCATACCGTTTCTATCGCTTAAGTAGAAAATTTAAATATTATTATTAATATAATAAACTCAATCGACACTTAATAACATACTAAATTCATAACGACACTTTTTACTTCAGCAGTGTTGGGAACTCGAGTGAAGTTTTAGGGTCATAAACAAAGACCCAATAAAAGGGTGCTGTAGACGCAACTGGAGATTTGTGTATAAATACATCAAAAAAGTTAATGAAATAAGTCACTGCATCCACGTGAGACTACTACAAATTGCCTACGTTTGCAAAATGCCTCAAATCAGGTCTTACTTAAGTCATATAATTAAATATAAAGAATGTGTATATTATATGCAATGGTTAATAAACTAAGATTTAAGTTTAGCGAGCTGTGCCATAAGTTCCTTGTCCGCATCTGTTGTCGATGCTCCTACTTTATTGCGTGCGACTGACGGAGCGTTGGCCATCTGAAAATAAATTATTAGTACATTCATTATTAATAATAAACTAATTTGTGTAAAACAAAACAGACTCCAGAACACACAAAACAAACTATAGAAAATTTCGGTCCTCCGCATCCCGGGGAAGTTTTTTTAAGTTATGCGCTTATTGAAAATTATATATATGTGCTAGCTGACCCAGCAAAAGTTGTTTTGGCATATAAATTATTAATTATATATATACACTACCGGTCAAAAGTTTGAGACCACTAATAAAAGATTTTTGTTACTAGTAAATATTCTTAAAATATTGGTGATAAAAAGTAATCTGCACACCTGCATATTCTATTGTTTTTAAAGATTGTCTAAAACCTAATTCTTTTGTATATAAGCCAAGGAAAGAGCCATAAACCAGCATTGTTTCCAAACTGCAATGTGAGCTGAAGAAGAGCTAGTCCGATAATCCGATAAAAATTTTATTACCTCATTACCGCAGCTGACTCTTCGTTTTTTTTTTACATCATCTTACAATGCGATTGTTCTATATTTTTAAAATATGTTTTTAAGTTTATTTTAACCCGATATTTTCATGGCTATCTACGAGTATCCGCTGTTAGTCTGATTTTGTGATTCCTACAGTCAAGACGTCTCTAAAATGGGAAAAGTTTGCTAAATTAGTATCGAAACGCGATCTGCCATCGTTGTTCTCCA
>PDGT01000019.1:3686465-3816188 GCA_003671415.1 Megathymus violae | reverse complement strand
GTGTATAACATGGAAATAAAAACTGTATTTCATAATGATTTAAATATGTTGACTTTTATTTGTTTTCTTAATTTTTTTATAGTGGTCTCAAACTTTTGACCGGTAGTGTATATATATCGATAATTATAATAATTTTACTAAAAAACAATATCAATCCCTTAACGCAACAGAGTGTACAATATTTTTTGTTATCCCCCATCTTTAGCTAACACAAACAAACTGGATGGTTTGCCCACTCGAGAGCACGCCACGTATAATCGTCCGTGTGAACAACATGGTGGGATATCAATTAATGAATTAATGATAAATTTATTTGAAAATAACACTGAAACAGGAAAATTATAATTGTAAACGTCACTATTACGATTGATGCACAAACAATAATAATAATGGCCGAAAACTGTAGGTAGTGAGAAAACAGATCTCATCCCTATTCCGTGCTGTTTACTGGGTTAGAAGTGACATCGGTAGACGCCTGGCGAGAATAACTGAGCATGTGATAATTAAACAATTATCGACCTGGGTTGAAAATTATTGAATTACTAATATCACAATTACAAAATAGGGGTTGATGGTAGTAAGGTGAAAATGTAGGGTTATATGTATTTTTGAATGCCCTATCATAAAAAAATAAAAATAAAAAATTTGTCCAAAAAAAAAAAAAATTTGCCCTTATCACTTAGGGGTATAAAAAAACAGATAACAACCTATTCACTGACCTACTGAATATACATATAAAATTTCATCAAAATCTGTCAAGCCGTTTCAGAGGAGTATGGTAACTAAAACTGTGACATGAGAATTTTAATATAGACACATATTACAAATTAAGCCTTTTTGTCCAATCATAAAAATGTGTATTTGAATTCATATTTGGTCACTTTCTCAACATAGTCTGTAATGTTACACTAGAGTGATATGAAGATTGTATGCAGCTGTCAATTTATTATAACTTAATCTGTGACTTTAAAATAATACCTATCATAAACAAAAACTCTGTCTTATAATTTGAAATATTTGATGAAATAAATGTCAGTTACATGTATCACCACTTAATTTAATTGTTATTTTTAGTAATTCATGATTTTTCATAAACATTTTCCAATGTAGATAAAATGACGGGGATTTAAAGATGTTAAATACAATTTTATATTGTTTTAATTATTTTATGTATATTTGGGCATTATTGATCAGTTTTAGATTAGATACATTAAACAATTTTGAATGCACTTCATATACTTAAAAAGTCTTACCTTGCCACTAATCTCAATACCAATTTCATCAAGAACCTGGTTAACAATGCCTGCCGATTCTTCTTCATCTCCAGACTCATCCATGATGTCATCGAGAGTATCTGAAACTAGAGTGCACAAAAATAAACATACACAAAAACACACGAATATTTTTATTAAATAATAACAGAAAATCACTTGAATGTTCATTCCAACTGAGACAGAGTTCATTAATCGATTGCATTTGATTTATTATTGGGTCTTAATTATTCTACAGTCAAAAATTGATTCAAATTACACATGCAGTGATCTAATGAATGCATTCTTTACAAAAAAATGCAACCATTTTTATAGCATTATAAAATAAAATAAAAAATGTTCACATCCCTTCCTCTTTACTACCATTTCTTGTATTATTTAAGCACAAATACAAATGTCACATCATTAACATCCACAATGCAACGGCAAACAAATGTTTTTTGGTCAGACAAATATCTAACACATAAATTCCTTGGCTGGGAATTGAACTCACAATTCCTCACTTAACAGGCATTACCAACTGACCTATATAGTCACTATTAGTAGTGAAGAAATGACTTCCAAAAAATATTTAGCTCCTATTATTACAGCTCACAAGAAACACAGAGTAAAATGGGGGAATTAAAATGGAAACAAAGGTGAGGGCTATCCTGCACTCTTAAGTTAATGTAGGAATAAAATAAATAGGAATAGTAGATACTCATAATAAAGGCTTAACTTACTCATCTCATCAGTCATATCCATCTTTGCACTAGCATGCTTAAAGGCCTCCATATCCTTAGATATTTGCTGTGGATTCATTATCTTGTTCATGTTACTCATAGTTTTAGCAGTGGTCCCCATTGCTCCAGCTATTGCTACATTAGCACCCATGGCTTTGTTATGAACCTGTACACTTGATATCTGCAATAATAAATAGTTATGATTAATGAGCAAGAAGAATAAGCAATTTGATTATTCTTTTGATTCCTAAAAATTAAAATGACAATTTTTGAACTCAGCTTGAGGTCAGCTGGATCAAGTGAAATTGTTATTGATACTCTGCAAAATAGCAAAGAAAATAAGGCTGAAATAATTATTACATTAATAAAATTAGAAGGTTAGGTAAGGTTAGGGTTGGCTTTTTTTATTTATGCCAAAAAGGATCCACCAGCATCTGTGACATATTCAAATTATTATGAATGAATTACTTGTGTGGACAAAATGTTGTGTGCATGATGCAAATTTTGGTGTTTCAGGGTTGCAAGTATTTTTTAATCTCTTCAAAAACAGTTAGTTGCCGATAGTTGGGAATTAGCTAAGGTATCATTGTAATTACCAACACCAACCACTCCTAAACATGAACTTCTGCTACCATATTCTAAATCCAACCTTTTTTTTTTCTTTCCCTATCCCATTATAATGTGTTTATACAAGAAAATCAATGTTAGGATCTATATCCATACTTTACTATTAGCTGCATAAATTCTTGTCTTCTGTTTCCTCAACTGCACAAGTTGTTTTGCCAAAATTTTACATCCTTCATTATTACCTTCCTTAGCCATCTTTTTTATTTCCATCTCCTGAAACATTATATAAAATTGACAAATTAATAATGATTACTCATTATGTGCGAAATATTTATATGGAATTAATTTGTCATATAATATAATAGAAAAAACATATTATGTTTCTTCAGTACTTATGTATTAACACCACCGCAGCAAAAACTTTGCACTCTCCTAGGTCACTTAGGTTAAGTCAGGTTAGGTTAGGTTTGCAATTACCTCCCCCCCGAGGGCTGCCACCTTGTCGTGGTGGGGGGGCTTGCGTATCCTAATGATCTCCAAGACTATACGGCAGAGTCTTGACTCATACCGGAAGACGAAGGGTGAAGGATCAGACTAAGAGCAGCCCAGGAGTATGTTTCTCCGGGTGTCCCTCTGTTAAGCAGAGGGCACTCCGGTCAGAAACGCGGTGTGTGTTTCGGGCCTGAAAGGGTCCGAAATAGGGCAGTAGAGCGCTCTTGGTGCCCGAGAGCGCTCTAGGCGAAGGCGGCCCGCATAGGCGGGCCAACCGTCGGGGCGTCACGGTTGAATGCGTCAGCGATCCCGTGGCGCCCTATCAAGACGATGAGGGCCCCGCTGGGTTTTAGTGGGTATTCTGCCACGTAGCAGACATGCCAGCGAGTCCCACATACCCGCCGCCTCCCCGCGGCGGGCTGCGTAAATGCATTTCCCAGCGTTAAAAAAAAAAGGCTTGCAATTTTATTTTTTTTAACCAAACCTAGCTTAACCTTTTTTTTTAGTTGACGAGGGAGAAACCTTCGAAAGGTACCGGGAGCCGTGGGAGCGACGCCGGTTTATGTGGGATTCTTATCGCATTAAAACCCCCACGGTAGCCTTCCTCGGCACTATGATGGGACTCCGGGATCTCCAATGGAACACAACCAAAGTCCTATGGTCCTCCTATGAACGCGTGCCCCGCTGGGCTCTCCTCTATGAGCTTACGTTCATCCCTCACCTTTTGCTGCTTACACCACTAAGCGGCCACGCATATCGGCGTCCTTCCCGGTTTCGTTGGCTGGATGGTACGGGCTCCCACCCTAGCCGCCCACGGCCCCGGAAGCCCCCTTTTAGTCGCCACTTACGACAGGCAGGGGATACCGTAGCCCCATTCTGGTCTCGGACTACAGGGGCAAGCTTAACCTAACCTGACTTAACCTAAGTGACCTGGGAGAGAGGAGTTTTTGCTGCGGTGGCGTTAATACGTAAATACCGTTTCTTCCTTAGATACAAACCAATTTTTTTTCTTCTCTTTCTAAAGCTGCTTTGTCACGATCTAAATCTCTACTAGCTTTTCGAAGTTCCCGGTCATTTTGTCTTTGTTGTTCTGTGGGCATAATAATAAAGAAACATGTATAAACAACAAATTGTTACACAATTACATTTATGTCTCCTAGGTATTAAAAAATGAGTCACCTTTTACTGTTGGTGTCTTTCCGAAGCCGAAGAAATCCATGATTTTTACTGTAATCAAATAAAAGCTAATGTAGCATGAATAACAAACTGTGTTTGATCTAATTTATAAATTTTTTATAGTTTCTAGATCAAATCTTTAACACTTTAATTCTCCTGTTATCAACAATGTAGATATGATAAATAAGATTTTCTCAAATTCTAATTTTGCGTTTGACGACAGATTTCAACTTTGACTTATTATGTAAATGACAATAACAGATGACATTGACATAATTAATTACAAATAATGCAAAACATGTACAAACTTATATTAACTCTATGGTACAAACAGATAAAAAAGAGCTAACTATAAGCAGTGCTGCCAATAAAAAATTCTCGATTACCCACGTCACGTCAGTGAATTCCCCGTTTCTTTTTGATTCATTCCCCACAAATTCCCCGAAATGAAATTTTTAGAATAAAAACACTGTTTCATAGAAAATTACTTTAATATACTTTTAAAATTATTATCAAATACTATATCTTATAAAAAAATAACTCTCACTTCTACAGACTACATCTATAATATTCAAAACAAGTAAGTGCCACGTAGTTACAAAAAAATATTAGTTTTTATTTAAATCTTTAGTCGCCCTTATCTTATTTGGAATAGTATATTATAACAACTCGTAAGTTAGGTAGGTAGACTTTTTATATTTATTTAGAATAAAAATAAATTAATCGTCATATTTTATTATTTTAATCTAACCTGTTTTTAACAGTAACTGCACTTTTTAACCACTTTTCCATAATCTTATTGAAAATTTTCACAGTCCGCGCCAATTTAAAACCATACAATGAATGACAACCATAACAATGAATGATGATATAGAAATGGATTGTTAGACTGGCACAAAATAATAATAAAATGTCAATACATTAAGTTTTAAAATAAGTAGAATTATTGTGTCACTACACATAATAGATCTCATGTATAAATATGATAATAAAAATTCTTTAAAAACAATCAATATATATATTTTTCTTTACAAGGTCTGTCCTGCAACATGGATGCGTTCAGAAATACAAAATCGGATTTAAATATTATTATAATTATTATAAACAGCAGGCATTTGAGTGGTGTTGCCATTCATAATTATGTCGGAACGTGATGTTTTAGTTGTAAGTATTATCCGAGATGAAATAATCCAACAAAAAAATTGGTCTGGATTGCCCGAAATTCCACGATTTTTGTCATTCCTCGCACTCTCCTTGCGCTAACCTACAATTCCCCGCAGATCGGGGATTTTCCCCGCAATTGACAGCACTGACTATATGGTAAATTAAAAGCTAAAATGAATGAATGACACTCGGGAAGGGATACCTACAGCTATAAGTACACTAATGTGCCATGCACAGAGTACATTAATATATACTGTTAGTGCCATGGCGTGGCATGACTTGGTAGCACCGTGTCATTAGATACAGTTACATATACATGGACATGGTTTGCCATATCGCTTCGTCTTGTGCTATTCTGGAATAGGTGTGTAGTAGGTCTCTGATTCAATCAGGAACATGGTGGCATGCTGCAAGGCCGCAACACGATATGCTAGTGGTGTACATAAGTTGAAGGCTGAGGTGATTTTTATAATAGTCTAATTCAATGTAATTTAAATATAATACTATATAAGACTTTACATACCTTTGAGAATAATAAATAAGTAATAGTATTTACATACGGCTCTGTCTCGAATAGAGAAGTTAATAGTGATATTGCAAGCCTTACATTAAAACTGAGTCCGATTTATTTCTGATATGTTATGTATATATGTTTATATTTTCATGTTTATATGTGGCCAGGTGGAACGGGTACATTCCCGCCACCGACATCTGAGATACCACTGATAATAAACTGACTATAAAGTAGCACACAACATGACAACGGGTCATTCGGTCGATGGTAGTTGCTCGGTGCACATGTTGTCGTGATATTATTGAATCTTATCGCCTCTCCGCCAACGTCTTATTTTTCAGGAGATCGTCTTTCGGTTTACATATACATATATCTTGTATATGTAAATTACAGGTATAAAAAAACCAGATCACTTCATGCAGAAGGTGTTTTTCAACCATTTATATGAATCAAACTAAAACGTTGTGCTCTAGCCACAAAGGCGTTTGTTATTGTTCAAAAAATGTCAAATGCAACCGTCACACAGCACTAGCATGCACGACGCCATGTCAATTAGGCTGCTGTATTTTGCAATGTACTTCCAAAGTCAATATAATTATGGCTTACACAGGTGACGTCATCGTTTGTATCGCAGGAAGAATTGCTATTGCCCAACTAATAGGAGATTACAAAACAACGGTCGTGTCCAAGTTTGCAGACTAAAATATTTGTGTTCCCTTCAAAAACTTGGTTTTGTTCTAACGAGCATTTCTGATGCAAGTATATTTACCGCTATCCAACTGTCTGAGTTAAATGATCAAAACTATAGTAAAAAATAAAAATAAAAAATAATTCACATTAATAATAGCTATCGACGAAAAAAGTATTTCAAATTAAAAATAGTATCGTACAGCCTGCGTTGTGATGTTTGGATCACTTATTTGCTGTTATTATTATTTTACTACGATAATTAGTGAGCGTAAAAAGTTTCAGTTTAAAATTATTTTTTTGCTTAATTTTTTTAAACACGTGCCATTTTAAGTAATTTGAATAAGTGGTGTAAAAATTTAGGTTAGACTTCTTTACATTTATACATATTTCCATATGTATATAAATACTTATATTGCATATAAATAAATACTTGTTATAATTGAATTAAAAACAATTTAGGGCTCTCCACTTGATTGGCCTTTGTTTAATTACGATGAAAAAGTGGAATAAATAAAACACCAACTTTATCTTTAGAAACATTTTACTTTCGAGAGTAAAATCGAAATGTTTCCAATTCAAGTCACTTCATTTTTGTTAAATATCCAAAAGGAAATTACATAATATTTGGTAAAAATAGTCAAATGTGTAAAAAGAGATTGATTTTTGTGACGTAGCTGAATAAAATAACTAAGTATCTATCACAAAACAGAATCAGAACAATAGAATAAGTAAGAATTCTTAAATACTCATAAAGAAACACAAAGAAACTAACATAGAAAATAAGACGAGACGAACACTAGCCCAATAAATAAGTCTAAGTTACATAATCTTAAACTGAGTTTAATAATTAAATATCAAACTGTTCTGAACATCATTGTAGTTTTTGAACCGAATTGGACGGATAGTGGTATTGGCGAACAAAAATAAAACTATCATTATGCATATAAAATGGATTTCGTGCACTCCGACGAACTTCACTGGAGTTACTGTGCTTAAATTAAACAGTTAATTACTCGTATCTAATTATTATGGAGGATAAGCTGAACATTAAGAGATTCACCAAGACCAGTGTGGTCGGAACGGCTTAAAGTCCCACTTGTCTGGGAGATGTACATGTGCGTCATCATTAAAAGGACTTTCGGACCATTGAAACGGTTTGACGACATCTTTATTTAACCTGTTCACGGTTTCTTGCTGCGCTTCTTCCTGTTGATGTTTCACAAGGTCTCTAATTTCTAAACTGTCCAAAGTCGGTACATCATCGAACTGGTCAGTGTATGTGGATGCAACATTGCCTTTGTTGATTCGTACTTCGAAGGTGTTCAAGGCTTTTAATTCCGTAAATGGCGGGCTGGATATTCCAATGAAATCAATAGCTTCGTCATTCACAGTACCTGAAAAAAATGATATTTTGTTATTTATTATGATAATGATCATATTTCATGTTATTCATTAATGTAATCAGTCTCATCGTTCTAATTAAATTAATAAATAAGAAATAAAGCTTACCAGTAACAACTTTTGTATCAATGACCCCATATGCCTTTTGGTATTGTTTGACGAGGTCACCTCGCACTCCAAGGACTGATAAGTAACCCGTCTCTGTCAAAATACAGTCCGAGATCTCAGTGCAATCTTCGGTCTCGTTGTTGGCTCTGTAAATTTCTGTGATGTTGTTCATCCTCATGAAATTAATAATGCTTTCCAGTGACGTAGCGTTCTTGTACCCGCGTTTGAACAGTATAGCTCTGGGTGATTCTGTTTCTGAGAACATGTCTCCATATAACTCTTTCATTTTAGCTACGTGTG
Source organism: Megathymus violae (assembly GCA_003671415.1). NCBI lineage: Eukaryota > Metazoa > Arthropoda > Insecta > Lepidoptera > Hesperiidae > Megathymus > Megathymus violae. Next base: position 3,807,783 of record PDGT01000019.1, on the reverse strand, counting down.
TAATTTCGTAGATATCCTGAAATATATTTACGGTATATTTATTAAGAATGCATTTTCTTAGCGACGACAAAATTCTAATATCTCAAAATGGGGACTGATACTTCATGTATTTTGAACGGCATGGACCACTTACCATCGCTGCCATCGTTAAGCTATAATGCCGTTATCCAACATCGGCCATTTTGATTCATTTATCCCTACGAATTTAGAAATACAAAGAAAACGCTATCGAATGTCTAAGCAACATATCAAAATTATCTTGCAAAGTATCAAAAGTAAAATGATTATTTGGCTAATTAATTCAAATTCAAAATCATTTAATCATATAGGTATTCAGCCACCACCAGTTATAAAAGACTACCACCAATTATAAAAGAAAAAAAATGCTTAGACTCATTGTTAAATATTTTTCAAATGAATATAAAAAATCTAAGTCCCACATGGTTTCAACAGGAAAGCTGCATTGCAGCTTAAAGACTGTACACCAGATAGCCTGTATACTCATGGGGCGGTTACTATTAAAAAACTGAACTACAGGAGATGTCACGTCAAGTAATAATATTATGATAACATTGACTTACTGTAAAGAATGGTAACCCATAAGTGGCCCAATACTTTTTCTCCAGGAAGGTGTCGGAGAGATCAGCGGAGTGTGTCCGGCCTGGCACCTGTTCGATCAACCACAATAGACCCTTGGCGCGACCACTGCCGGCGCGGTGGACGATCGTGTGTTTTATATCCCTGGAATAAATATTGTTTAGATACTGTTTTATGTACCACTGGTTGGCTCGGAACACTTTGTTCTGAAAATCGGTTTATAAATTCAAAATTTGGGTAAAACTTGACTAAATAACAAATCCTATCATAGCTATGAAGATTTGCTTCTATTTAACAAATATATTGCGTGAATATGACCTCAATTGATCAAGTTTTTCAAAACCACGATCACTAAGAGAAGCATCAACTATTATGTCCCATAAAGATGTATGTCAGAAAAATGCCATCATCAAAGTCCAAACTACGAAGATTGTAAACATTTTCCAATCTTTATCGTTATGTGTGATTCATATATTTGTATGGCTTTGATCATAAACGCACAGAATATATTGTAATAGTCGAGATTACTACAAAAAATAATGTATGTTTGTATAAACCAAAATTATTAATATTTTAGAATACTGCAGATAAAGTCCACCTACAAAACACGAACTTCCCAACTAACTAAAAGGTTGGAACTCCTTTCATGTTGAAACTGGGACCCATGTTCTATTTGACCATGCCAAAGCCTGTCTGCAAGATTTGTGAGGCTGGGTATTGTTTGCTTGGTAATAATATACCTATGATTCAACCACCCATAAATTCAGTTACACTACCTAAACTTATCCTTGTATGTAACTCTAGTGAACTAGCACCTACATTGTTTTAGGACTGGGTTATTCTCGGTATGTTATTTAAAAATACATGTAGCCAGGTGGCTGATATCTTCATAAAAATAACAAATTTTTCTTCTACTAACTTTAATATTATTTTGACTAATAATGAATCACACTGATTTAAAAAAACCTTATCGTGTGCCGCCTTCTACGATGTCTAGGATGGCAGTGATAGAGAGTATACCCGTTCAACGTACTGCTTACAAACACACGAGTGCGGTACCGACATATTGTTTTACAACTTTTTTATTTATGAAGGGATTGAGATTAAAACGAACTTTAAATATTAAGTAATGCTTACTGCAATACGTTAGTGAAAACTATAACGTAATCGGTTAAGCCGTTTCTGACATTAGCGCACACAAACGTAGAGACGGACACAAATTCTAATTATTGTTTTGGGTTCTATTGTGACTAAAAATTAAAGAAAAAAGAAAGACTAAAGACTCCTAATAATGGTTTTTCTCATATATCCTTAATGTATAAAAAGCGATCAATTAAAATTATCTTATATATATAGATAACAATAATGTCAGTACATAATAAATACTAATAGTAAATAGTAATGATTCTATCATTTAAGTGGCTCATGTATGTGGCTTGATGCGGACGACACGATACGATATGATGACACAAGATGACTGCTCTATACATACGAGTAAGCGCTTGTGGACCAATCATATATGTCATTTTCTACGTAATTCTTGATAAATATTGGTAGGTATGTAGATTCTATGTAGTATGTAAAGCAAGCGATTTAAATAATTGTCGTACAAGATAACACGCGACAGTATCACATTTCTAGAAGTCGGCAAACTTTTGGCCGTGCAAATAAATTTGCTATTTATAACATGTACCGCGGCCGTCTGTTACAATAATAATATTACTATAAGGGTGTGATGTTGTCACATTTTCCTGTTTATAAAGAGCGCACATGTTTGGATAACCAAAGACAATACCATCATTCATACTGAGCCACTAGTGTTTTCCCATAATAGTTGAGTGATTTTCTCAAAAACGGCTGCAACACTTATCATGCGATTTTTAAAATAGACAGATCTATTCACAGCGAAGGATTATGTCTACGGGGTAAACAAGAATAAGTTATAAGACACAAAAATAATTTTACGCAAAGGGAAGCGAAGGCGCTTTATCAATAATTGTTATAAATTACAGTGTGTCTATTTGATTTTGATAAATATTAAAGATTTGAAAGTTAATAATAATAATTAAACGATCACGCAGTCACACACTAATATTTCCTTTGTTATGGGATCTACCCTGGCCGGGTATCGAATCGCGAACCCTTCGTTCTGCAAGCATGGTCATTATTAACCAAGTTGAGGGGCCAGCATTTTCTTTTACTGATGAGTCGCCTCTTATTAAGTGGATACATTATTAAATTATTACCCTGTATCCTTAGACTTACTTGTTAAGCATTATCTCCGTGGTTACTTCTTTCTTATGTATTTTGGGGATAAATTCGCTGTCAGAGTCGGAGTAGAGGTTGTCCAACTTGTTGAAGTCGAGAACCAACCATTGTTTACATGCAGTGCCCGAATTGTACCGAGCAAGGACATAGCCCCACGAGCTTACGTTATTCGCCAAGTGATTCGCAGCTGTCACTCTCGGTCCTACTGGAACCTGGAACGAATTAAATTTATAATTTTTATAAAGTCAGTGTTGAGTACAATCCCACCTGATTGTAGTTAGTGGCGACGTAGCCTTCAATGAATGCGCTCCGGATTAACTTAGAAAAAGCCTTTATTTACTTTTTCAATGATATTTGAGTCAAAACTGTGTGATTGTCTCATCGTTATAATCGCATCATGCGATTTTAATTGATACGAGGAAATTTTATGTCTATGAGGTGACCATGAATAAATAAGAATGACTCAAAGCGAAGCGAGATTTGTTTATCAGTAATAGTTACAGTTTAAGTTGACTTATAATATCATAAGGATTTTAAAATTAATAATCAACATAATTAAACACCAACACATTATTAAATTCATTAATAGTGTAATGGAAACATCGATACGAGGAGACTATTTCAATCTTCCGTGGTATGCATATGATGAAGTAAACGCATCGAGCGTGCCGGAGGGATGTTTACGACGAAAGGATATAATTATTTATTAAATTCCTATGAAGACTCAATTTTACTTTTCGGTTATCAATGTTAATTTTTTTCATATTTATTTTTCGATCGGGTTTTCGAAGTTAGATATCCCAAGTAACCTGTGAGTTCTGAAGATTTTGCTACCGGTCATAAATTGGAATTCAAAATAATCATTTAATTTACATGGGCAACACTTTTTTTGTAAAAAATAGCACATTGTGTGTAGTCATTCAGATTTTAGGAACCGGTTTGGGAATTTTTGACATTTTGATTGACCATAATTTGACTTGAATTGAATTGAAACCTGCACCAATCTACGTGGAGTACGCTCCAAGCTTCATTTGTAAAGTGATTCATGTCCCGAATCATCCGGCAATGAGAACTACATTCACCTGAGAATTGGATGCCGATTAAGACGAACCTAGCAAAACTTTACCTGTTCTGTAATGTTGACGTCTTTCCATAATTTGCTGTTATAATTCTTTAATGTAGTACCAGTGACCGCTATCCTGTGTTTTTCTCCTCTGATCACATAAAACTCATCTTGACTCGTTACAGAACCTGGATATCCCGAGAAATCTACAGTTACCCCGGGCGCTGGGGAGTTGTCTTTCGACGATTTATGATAGTTTAGTTTATAACGTTTCATTATTCGGGTCATTGAAGAATAACTGAAAATATAAAGAGTACCTTTAGACAAAGTAAATTCAAATTTGGCTCCAACCATACATATTAAGACTATGTTTTTTACAAGTTAACCAAGGAGCCAAAGGTACGTACACTACGTAGCATAGCGTAGCGTAGCGAGCATTAGCAATCCACTGCAGAACACTGGCCTATTCTTATGTCTTCAGAAGTTTGAACCGTTCTCCATCACTGCTCCTAAGCAGGTGGAGCAATTACTGACTAATCCAGCTTTTGAAATAACTTTTGCCTATAAGGAAAGTACGCAAGAGCTCATGAAATGTTTGCCACTTTCGAACATCCGACGGCACTTGCGCTGATTTAACTCGAGTCATAACTAATTATTTAATTAGATAGTATAATTCTATTAATATACTAATACTCGTTACATGATCACAATAGTGAAACCCTATATTGAGCAGTGTTACAATTTTTCTTTTTTACACAAAATTACGAATGTTTATTAAAAAATAATACGTATGTGTATATCATACACTTACCTTCCCACTACATTTTGGGCAACATAAACTTTTTTAGTGTTTCCACCGTCTTCAGTTGTATCATTTACAATTCTCAAAAATGCACTGGACAGGCCAGGTAAATGGGATAAGGTCTCATCTTCTAGTGATATATTCAGCTTATGTTGTATTTCGGCTACCTCGGCGACAGAGTTCAACCAATATAAATCGGATATGTCCGTCTCGTATTCATTCATGCTTCGTTCAACTCCATATTTCCAACCTGTGTATATTCCACTAATTTGCGTGTAGTACAATGACACCTGTAATAGCAAGACAAAATTAAAACATATATATTTATATTACCTCTGAGCTAGTTACTTAGAACTAGTTCTAATGGTTTCATTCCGTTGTAGGAGATAGGAATTGCGTTCTAACGGAGGAAGTCACGATCGCATCTATATTTCGTTTATCCATCATAGATTTATAGTGTATTTAATACTCAAATCAAGAGTCCAAAGTTAAGTCCATTCAACAATTTTACTAGTCCTATTAATTGCTCAATGTTAGTTTGATTTTTAAAGAAAAAAATCCGACACGCTCTCCACCTGACCATGTTGCTGGCAGTTGTACCTTTCCATAAAAATACAAATATTTGTAAGTAAGCTGACATATTACCGTCAGTTAATATATATATTTCAAAAAACATAACTTCTTTGTCTTAAAAGCGGAAACATGGATCACCTGATTGTCAGTAATCATCGCCATATATAGAATAAATTGCCACACGAGAAATACATGATGAAACCTCATGTAAAAGCATTATGAGAAAACCAATATAATACCGGCGTCTTTCACTTCATTGCAGAGACTGAGAGAATGGCGTGCTTAAGGCTTAAGAATTGCGAGGACTTACATGATGCCAAAAAGGATCAGTAGTTCCTTTTTCCACCGCTTGCGTTTTCCATATGTTTACAGATTTGTCTAATGCGTCTCTCAGTTTATCGCATTGTTTCTCCAAAGGCTGGTCTTCACATTTGGCACGGATGGTGTTTTCTAGGTGAGTGTGAATTAGGTACCAGGTCAGAGCACCTTCGACAATGCCTGCTGCATAAGCCTGGATTTCATCTGGATACAAACCTTCCGTTTCAACTTCTAACAGGTACCAGCTAAAATTTTAATTTCTTCAATTAATATCGATTTAAGGAAAAATGTGGTGAAATACAAATCGCAATTTCTAATAGGATTTTAAACAACAAATTATCGTTAATTCATAGGAATGATCGATGATGCACAATAAAAAACTTAGATTATTATTTATGTGCATTATATATGTCCAGTAATATTATAGTGTACTGAAAATTGAAATATAGGTTATCAATTTAGGAGCTTTATAAATATCCTTAGTGTCTATCGCTTTTCAGTCAAAGCGTTATCATATTTTAGTCGGTACGTTACACTAGATAGACATCAAAAACCTATTTAAACCGTCTGTGTATCAACTTTTTTCCGAATGTATTATTGGACAGGAAAAATTTAAAATTGCTATTTAGTTATAACTTAGTTACCCTGTGGTTTCAATATCGCCACTCAAGTAAGCTCTCGCTACTCCCTTGGCGATTTCAGATAGTTTATTACTCTGTCCCCAATACTCAATGCGATAACCAGTTTTCTCGGAATAAAAAACGGTTGCAGCATAATTTCCGTCTTCCTGGCTTCTAAAAATGATATAACATAAAACTTAATATGTTAGGAGAGCGCAATGTTGTTGAGGTAACCCTTTAAATTCAGTTATATTTTATGTTTATAAATTTTAACTTTAATAATTACCTTTCAATATGGCCTACAAAGAGAGCTAAAATGGCTAAGACGCCGAGGAAACCCAGAATGTAAGAACTAATCTTAGTCTGAAGCCAGGAGGCCCCAACTACTTTAAGAATTTTAGTCATCTCGTTGCTTTACAACTAAAAAAAATTAAGCTATAAAATGAAAAAGATTTTGAGGAATTTAATAACAATGAAGTGACAGTGCGTGTAGACAATTTTTTCCAGAAGGGCAGCGACCATCAATGATCTTATTGTGTCGCGTATTCAAGGCGCGCGTCGTGGTCCGTCGGGCCGCGCGGAGTCCACATCGGATAACGATCGAGTTGTGATGGTGTATCGTCACACAAGATTTTATTTATTACTTTCCCTTAATCCTGAAACAAACCAAAATATATACATATATATATATATATATACCCTACACAATAGTCATTTAAAAAATGAAAGAAATTACGCCAATGAATAGAACCTTTTTACGTTTTGCATTTTAAGGACATGAAATTATGGAGATAAAAAAGAATGTATGTAGCAGGGATGTTATGGAGCTCCGTAACCGTAACCGAAACTATCGGATATCCGAAATATAAATATATCCGAAACCGTAACCGAATCCGATAAAAAGTTTCGGATAATTTAAGATAGAGGCAGAGTCTAAATAAAGCACGTTATGATTGGTTCTCATTTTGGCCAGTTTTTGTTATTTAATTTTTTTTCAGTGATTATAATACCACATAAAACCTTGGAACAAAGTCAAACTTTGTAAATACATTATATTTTTTAGCAAGTCGTTAATCATCTAAAATCCGTAACTGAAATTATCTGAAAGAAACGGATAATCCGAAAAATTTCATATCCATATCATAACCGTAACCGAAACCGGTAAAATATTATTCATATAGCCGTATCCATATCCGGTTCCGAAATTTCATATCCATAACATCCCTAGTGTGTAGTGTAACATTTTTTGTGGCGTCAGAAGCACAGAAAAGGTCACGAAATATAGTTTATTTAACGCTAGTGGTCACCCATCCTTCTCTTGACCGCTCTCTTACTTTAGCAATCATTTATGATCAACACAACGTAAAGGGTTTAGATGCTTCTTTGCACATTTAACGTCCATCAATTTTATCTTACTATACCACACAATTAAAAAAAAAGCAAAATACAAAAGCCTGTTGAACAATATTAATTTAACAGTAGGAGAACTTGATTCAAATTCCTAGGCAATTGATAAAGTAAATCTGCGCTGTTATTGCGCCATCATGATATATCCGTTTATTTCGAAATGCGTCGGTAGGATTTCCTATATCATTAAAAGTTTCAATACAAAGGTGTTTATTTCGTAAGCCAACGTTTATAGCCATACATTTGATTATAATAAGCCACCGATATATAAAATCAAGATCCTCGGTCGATTAATAACAAAATCAACAGTTAATTTCACTGAAGTGTTTCATAACGTTCACAAAAGCAAACACGAACACTTCACGAACAAATCACTTTGATCGGAAAATTACAAATAGGTTTCCTGATTATTAACGTCTTCATATAATATTAATGTATTAGTGTATTCTCATACGAACGGGTTTACTGTAGAGTACGCGGATTTTGACTAAGTCGGGGATGTATTTTGGCAACAACCCATATACTGGGAGGTGGTACAGTTGACGTGTTCGACGGTATGTTCTCGTAAGTATAACTAACAGAGACTGCAGGTACGGTAGCGACTAGATAACTATTTATCATTGTATCAATAAAAGATACTTTAATATGGAGGGATTGCGCTCTCATGTTATCTATAACTATATAATAACAGCAAGTTAATTACCGATGTCATTATTTTCCATAGTATAGTTATTGTTTGTTTATGCTCCCATATTTCAAATTCGTCGATGATCCTGGTAAATATGGAATATTTATCCTTAACGGTCTCACCAAGGATTGAGCTGCGCGTTTGTTTTGTAAGATTAGAGAATTAGCACACTGTTGGTTGAAGTTTAGTTGAGTTAAACAATGTTGGTAACGGTTTGAGTGTCGATCTCCCACACGGGAGGATTTGAGATCGAATTCTGCACGCACCTTAAATTTTTCAAGTGCCGTGCATATTACAAATATATACTCGCTTCGGTGAATGAAAATATTACGAGGAAACTTACATTTATAATGTGCTCAAATAAATGTGCCGGCGTGGCGGTCTACGGCCTTAATCCCTCTTAATCTCAGGAAACACCAGAGTAATTATTACAGAGAGAAGAATTATGAGTTATAACGATGATGGTTGATGTTCGTTGTAAGTAACATACCTGTAATGAGTATCTACAGGCAACATAATGAACCACATTGAAAACAAATACACATTTAGTAACCAACTTTAAATTACAAATAGTCCAAATGTATCATGTTGCAATGATATATACCTTATTACTTTAAGAGAAACCAGTACCCCAGCCGGTAGTAACCGGAACTCGGGTAATAATTTAGTACCTATCGGAAATCGGGTAGTAAATGTAGGTATATGATACCCGCAGCACAGGGACTTCTTGTGTAACGTAACTAAAGTTTATTATTTATTTATTGTTATTAGTTTAAAACAAATTAGCGACCTACAAGTTTTTCCATGCGTCTATAACGAACATACTCATAACATACTGTGCAAGTGCAACTACTGGAGTATTTTTCTACCACCCCAAGCTATCCGATATAGCTTAAAGATTGCTATTTAATGATAACAACAGGAAACACCCAAAATTTCGCCCGTCATACTGGTACCACAAATTGCTTACATTGCTCGTTATTAATACATAGAAAATTTTTTTGGAAAATTTTCAACACAATCTATAGAAGTATGTAAGTGTGTATGTAAATATGTGTATAATATGTGCCTGTAACCACTTAGATACAGGTGGAGTGCATCCGCACTGGTTATGAAACTGGAGAAGCTTTATCTAATACTAAGCGAAACGGCCGACCTTAGCGCCATGGCAACGAAGCCGTGTCAATAAATATAATAATCTTTTCTGTGATGAGCCCGCACCGCGACCCGCGACTCAGGTTACGCTATTACCTGACACTGAAATATCTAATTTATTATCATTTGCAATCATCATACTAACGAAAACTGTTACTTATCGCAGTTAATTATGTCCAAATTGATTACCTATTCCGTCATTATACTACTTAATATTTTGCGATATCAGCACGATGTCTAAGTTTAAAGGTATTACAATATATGTATATCCAACAGTGGGATATTTGTGGCTTGTGACTACGATATGACTAGGACGGTGATTTATAGATATAAATACAATGAGGTACTATAGTATTTGTTTAAAGCGTTTTTTTTTGTTATCTGCGCGTCGTCTGTAGACAAACATATACACGTACATACACAATACAAAAGTGATTATTCGCGGAATTAAAGTATCGACAAGTACGTCATATAAGTCATATAAGTAAATAAAACCAATATAGAAATATGCATTTTTTCTGTACAATTGACCAAGCTTTATTAAGTGTAAATTTATATAGCAAAATTGACGACGAAGAATACATAGACAATATGAAATATTTCGATCTACAATTACGTGTTAAATACATTGTTAAGTCCAACATTATTATGTTTTTAATGTAGAAATATCCATCTTTAATAATAATAAAAGTGTAAGTCAAATCTGATTTTTTTGGAAAATTTTATATTTTATTTATTGGAAAGTAAGTGGTAACATATCAGTATAGGTTAATATCAGTTTTCTTGTGCAGCATCACAGCAGAAAAACACTGAGCCGATTTAAACAGTATTTGTCATATATTTTGTAATTCATAGACATCGTAGATCTACGTGTATCTATTATATTTATCATCCCGGAACGTTAATAAACCTAATCCTACATAAAAAACCCATCAACGATTAACCAAACTCGAAGACGCTGACTATATACATAGGTCACACTAAAAGTTTCCGGAATTGGCCACTTACATAAACAATATTTAAAAAATTATTACTACATTTAAAAATGAAACTCTTTAGCCGTAGAATACAAGTTGTTTCATCAGACTGTCATTTGTTTTTACAATATGGCGTCATTTTAAAAATTGCGTGATTCCAATAAAATGGTTTTAACTCAGGAAAATTCTCGTTGCATGATTTTTTACGATCTTAAGTGTAATTTGACAGCTCAGCAGAGCCTCGTGCGGCTTCACTCTGCTTTTGGCGAAGAAACACCATGCAAAACAACTGTTTATAGCTGGTTTGCAGAATTCAAACGCGGTCGTGTCAATTTCCATGATGATATTCGTGAAGGTCGCCCGTGCACCGCTATGACCCACAAAAACATTGATGCTGTGCACCGTATGATCAAAACGGACAGGCATCTGAACAACCATGAGATCCGGACATCTTTGGACATAGGAATGAATCAAATACAGTCTATCCTATACAAACATTTGGGTGTGAGAAAGCTATGTTCTCGATGGATTCCACACAATTTGACTGATGCTCAAAAAATGGATCATGTCACTTGGTGCCATGCTATACTTGCCAGATACAACGAGGGGGCTTCAAATTTGGTGTTGGACATAGTACCAGGTGACGAAAGGTGGATTTATAGCTACTATCCCAAAACAAAGCAGCCATCGAGCGTATGGGTCTTTCGAGATGAGCCGAAACCAAACAAAGTGGCGCGCGTGAAAAGTGCCTCGAAGCGGATGATTGCTTGTTTTATTTAATAAAACTGGACATGTGGCGACTGTTGCTTTAGAAAATCATCGTACCGTGAATAGAGACTGGTACACGACCATTTATTTACCGGAAATTATTGACAAACTCCGTGAAAATAACGGTAAGCACCACGATAATGCAAGTTCCCACACGGCCGGGCAGACAATTGAGTTTTTGAAGACGAAAAACGAACAACTTATGAGTCATCCAGTATACAGTCCTGACCTGGCTCCGTGTGACTTCTGTTCCCAAAAAATCAAGAACCAATTACGCGATCAACGGTTTTCATCACCAGAAAAGGTTGTCGAAGAGTATGAAATACATGTATCTGACGTCACCAGGGAGGAGTGGCACAAATGTTTTCAAAATTGGTTCAATCGTATGAAAAAGTGCATTGACGCAAAGGGAAAATTAAAAAATTAAATTAAATTAAATTTTGAAAAACAATAAATTAATTTTGACCATTAATGGTATTTTTTTATTGTTGATCCCGGGAACTTTTAGTGCGCCCCACGTATTCATTCTCACACGTTTCAACAACAAGAAACTAGTTATAGTAATTTTCAAATCATTGAAAATCCTCAAAAATAGGGAGTCGAACATTTATTATTACAGTTTAAATTAATAAAAAATTAACTTACTCATATCAACAGGTAGCGCCATCGACTAAAATTACAACATTTATATTTGCATGATTTATACGAATATTATCTACAACAAAAATTTACCCAACGACCGTGTACGTAAACATGTGAGATGTAAATCAAGTCTGATCCCGGCATCCATACATTTGCTTCATGCATTTTATGACGATGCTTTCATGAGGCAAAATATATTTTTGAAGAGCACATGCCCTGTTATGTGAAATCGTTATTGATCTACGAACCGCCGAAGTAAATACACAGAAGGATACAATAAAAGTTATTGGTATTATTAGATACTACAACAAATTATTATGTATACCTATGTTTATGAAAAAAGTATACTGTTCTTGTATCTCTACAACATTATCGTGAGATTGTAATGATGCTATGTCAATTCAAATTCCAAATCATTTGTTCACTGTATTCTGTGAATACACTGATGAACGTAATTTTTTCCTTCGACTATCGTTTCAAAAAGGTGCTGGAGAAAAACGGCGGAAGAAACTCCTCAGCGCATCATTAAAATCAACATAGTAATGACAATTACAAAGTACCAGTAAGTTTAAACAAGCGCGGGGTCTGTTGCGATACTACTATTTCCAGGCGTCCTTGTCTATTATATCTGTTATTAATACCATTATATCCTTTACCTACAACCTGTGCTTTAACAAGTCTGTTGGAAGTTCCAATAGGTTTATAATATAAACAGTTTTATAGTTTGATACAGAGCCGGCTAATATGTAACTCAAATTAATTTCTTTTTATTCTTATCTATCTGAACATTGTATAAAAATTAAGGAATCGATTTTGACAGAATTTTTACAGTTCAAAAACCTGTAAATAATACATTATTAAACGTGGATATAGTAAGCTAAGTAATATAATCAAATAATAATAAATCTATTATTTTATCAGCGCTTCGCGGAATTTTTATATCTATACGAAGATTTTAAGATGAAAATTTATCTACTACCGCAGAGTAAAGCCGCAAAATGTAGATAATTATAAATACTATGTATTTAAATATATACTCATACATGCTATACTTATATATACCTAAATATCACCCGTTTATATACGTTTGGGGAATGGCTTGTGTTAACTCGCTTGTAAACATGTCGTAACATGGAATTAACATGTTAATATTATGGACTAACATGTCAAGCCTACGGCGAATACAATGGCGCGGTACTAGCATTCAATTTACGTATACAAACATCTTTGTGTATAACGTAGCCAGTTATGTGATTTTGTACAGAGACCATAAGCGTTTCATTGAGCCGTTTGACTTCCACCCATTACAAATACTACTGTTTTAACTAGCATAATAAAAGTTTTAATATGTTATTGTGAATTTGACATACAAATAATCGACGAGTTATCTGAAAACAGTAAACTTCACTGATTCTCCTAATTGAGGCAGTGACCTACTAATCGAGGCAAGTTATAGTCTTCTAATCGAAGCAGATCACAGACCCCTAATGAAGGCAAATTTCAAACTCTCTTAATAACCGAGACGAGCAACGAACTTTTAAGATTGAGGCTGTGGTCGCAGATTCTCATAATGAAGGCTTAGATTGGAATGTCTTGCTTAAATTTAAACTGAATGTTAGTTATTCGTTTTAAATATTTGTAAGTTAATATTGTAGAATAACAAGTTTTGTAGAATTAGTCCAACTACCTGCCTCTCCTAATTTTGGAATCAATCTCGAACTAGAACGTACATATCCAACTCACGAGGACGCCTATCACTATAGCTGTGAATGCTAAAAATAAAATAAAAAAGACTTCAGTGTATCAAATTCAATTTGACTATTAAGTTAAATTGACGTTTTAGAAAAAAAATGTCATTTATAAAATAACAGTTGTTCGTTATTCAACATTGAATAAAAATTATACTTCATTAAAATAATATAATAACATGAATAAAAAAAAACAATGAATTAAAATTATATAAATAATTAATCGATACACTTTTACTTGTCACTTTATAAACTTTAATTAACAATAATAAAATGATGCATAAATAAAATTACTTATCTGGAATTATTGATGATATATACGACCTATGGACATAGACAAACGAGTTATAAAAATAAAAACATTCTTACAAGAATCTTTTCAGATGGTCATAAAAATATTCACAAACGTCACAACAATTTTGTTTGCTTACGAAAACATTAAGCAAATATGGTAATTCCACCTGTGTTTGTTTTAAAATTCCGTTTAGCCTATAAAAGTACTCACGTAGCAATTAAAATCTTACATCAATAAATGTACTCAATACAAATATTTGATCTTGTTTAAGGATTGTAAGCAATATTAAAAATAAAGTAAAATAGCTATTTGTATTTAGATATCGGTAGTGGATATTAAAGCATAGGCAAATTATCCGATATAAAAAAAATATACGTACAATAACTGACATTACGGGTACACGTAACGTAATAAATAGAAGATGTTTAATTGATTAATGACATACATACACTGAGAATCCTTAATTAAAAAAGAAACAATTAGAAACCTTCGAATCAAAAAAGTACACAATGCTGTCAGCATTGTCAACAGCGTTCACAAAAAATCTATCATCCATACTCCAACGAAGGATGCAGGTAGGTGAGTTCAGTGAATACCGACATTCTTTATATTATTGTCAGATTATTACAGGCTCACTAGTTTAAACGGACTACACACAAATGTTATCGTACCGAACTGTAACTCAATGATCAGTTAAAAGCTTTTTATATTACCTTAGACATCGTTAAAATACATTTATTTACAAACGTGTGGATACTCATGAATATTTTTATATTCCACGAGGTAGTAAGTATGTACATACTTCTTATTTATTGAACGCATAAAGTTTCTCGGTATCACTTACGTCAATACTAGCATTGACGTGAATATTGAGAACCAAAAATATCTAGTATATACGTATACTTGTAAACTTATAATTTATCGATCACTATAGACTCTGATGCATATAAAAAGTAAACATTTAGGAATAGACTGAATTTGTTTGAAGTATCTTCATGATTTACGTAAGGATTTTAATAACAGTAGATAGAATTTAAAGTTGTTTATAATATATATTCGTTCGGGAAAAACAATAAACAAAGAATATAAAGCCTGTACCAAGCGAGCTTACTACGCTTCGCCACGGTGACATTTGTAGATGAGAAATATAATTAAATTGTATTATTATTTTGTTATTATTGAATAATTTCATTAATTTTTTTAACTTTTTTCAAACATAATTGTGAATAATCCTTCATGTGGTCTTTCACTATAAGTACTCACATACGAGTACACAGTCTAATGAACACTCTCTTCTCTTTCCTTGCGCTAAACAATTACATAACTTTGTAAAGTCCCCATTACAATTTTATCGAGGCATTTGTCTAAATCGTCAACACCGTTTTCGATTTCATTCATCCTTACAAAGTTGACCTCCGTCGACCCTAAGACCGGAAATTCTTGTCTGGAGAGACCAGTTTGTCTGAGGAGAACAAAACCTTGTCAAGAACACGCAAGACATGTTTATATGATACCCGTTTTAATATTTAGTCCACGCATTGATGTAATTGCAATTTGGACAGCAAAATGAAAAAAAAAAAACAGTATCACTTATGCTTTTAGTCTAATTGCAAAAACATTTCATTCATATAACTATAAATTTAGTGCAGTATAGTACCAATTATATTCTGTAGCACCTATTGACAGAAGCAGTCTAAGAGGTGGTGGGTCGAACGAGCCACAATTCAGGTAGCTGCCAATAGAACTATAGATTTATCGAGAATTGTAAAATTACTATAAGATATAATCTATAGTGTAAAACTCGACAAATCTTATATTAGTGTAAATAAGAAGGGTCAAACGGGACTCGCAAACGTCTGCCTTCGCACAGGGCGTCGGATTATTAAGCCTACTAAGAGAAAAGTTGGTACCAACATAATAATAAAAGCGCATAAGCGTATATTAAATCGTTGCTATATTAATACCTATTTATCTTATAATAACTATAGAACTCGTGCCGGAGTAAATATAGTGTTAAACACTTCTTTCAACATGTATAAATGTATTTATGTAATCATACTGCATGCGCCACGTAGAGCAGTCTGGCTATCAATAAACGTAAGCATGAATTTGTGTAATACCTTTATTAGGTAGAACTAATTTGTTACCCAAAACAATTAAATTGTTGATACATGTTGCAAATGCTACATAGATTTTCCATACGAATTAATTGTAACTTTATCTAATCTAAATTTATGAAATATACGACGGACCCATGGATCTCACTCCCGAACCATAGAGGGTGGATGACCTCCAGCTTATTCCCCAACAGTGCGCCAAATGTAACTAAATAACTGCTAAATTTGTATAAACTATAGACATTAAGGTATACAAAAATACCTGAATAGTAATTATATCGTTCGGCCAATTGATAATGATATCGGTTGTGAATATGGTGGAGTATTAATTGGGACTGATTAATGTTGGAATTCTTGAGCAATATAGCATGGGGTCCGGCGGTCAATGTCCTCGCTCCACGCTGGTTCGCCGAGCAGAGTGCATTCACTGCATAACTACGACACGCGTGCATCTAAGTGCATTCACCTATAGAAATCACCCCGATGGTAATTTTTTTATGTATATTTAATTTTTGCATTATTTATAGTTTATAAAGTTATTTGAAATTACTTACTTTAAATGTTGCTTTCGTACACCCCTGCCCCTAAATCTATTAAGTATCAGCTACTTTACTATTAAGATGAATCACTCTTTATTCTTTTTTTTCCTATACTAATACTACAATTCTAACTGATCGCATTCTGTACATGAACGATATGAGAAAAAATATTTTTACGAGCCTTTATTAACGCAATAGAACCCGAAACAATGGTTGTTAGATTTTTTGTCTGTTTGTCTGTGCATTTGTTCCCGCTAATCCCAGAAACGGTTTAACCGATTTCGTTCTGGTTTTCATTAATGTATTGCAGTAAGCGTCATTTAATAACTAAAGTTTGTTTCATTGCAATCCGTCCAGAAATAGAAAAGTAATGATTTAACATATGTATTTCTAATTCACAGAACGAGTAAACCCTAGAAAAATGCAGATGCTATCTTCAAGAGTAAGGTAGTTTTTACAAAGTAAAGCGAGGACAGTTTGCTAGTATCAAATATAATCTGATATAATCAGTTTAATAATTAAAACAAACCAAAATTACTGACCGTTCTGATTAAGATGTATGTGGATTCCTAATTTCACTATGTTAATTCTAATAAGTAACCGAAAACGATATAACATACTAGCAACATGTTAAAAACATTACGAATTTGTAAGGTTATATCATGAATATATACAGTAACCTATACCAGTAGGTAGATAAGATTTTTAAGTAAATTCATATTGAATAATATTGCATAATAATTATCAATATTGAAATTCAAACATATTGAATAATATTTATTGGACACTCATTTGGATAAAAACGTAATCAGACATACAGTCTGATTTAGTTTTCAAGAGTAATCGTTATAAGTAATGTAAGCTATTAATAGTAATAAAGAAAGGTATTAAATTTGAAACTACAAACAATAAATTTTCTTCACAAGTATGAGTCTATAGTTATATATTCCTTTCGATGCTGTAATATGTGAAGCGAATATCACAAAAATAATAAAAATATACTCACAGCGTCGGTGGTGTGACCACAAACACGAAATGTAGGCGTACTCAACCCATCGGGATGGAACTGCTATAGCTGATGGTCGATGATCGATCACTGAATTAGACCGCAGCTGATCTGAAAAAGAAAGACACACCTCGTTAGTTTCTTAAAATGTTACATATCTTACACATCTTATTGGATTCTCAAAAGTTTCAGGCAAGAGGTCAATAGTGGATAAACGAGCTGACGGGCCACCTGATAATACCTGGTTAGGGGTAGCTCATTTATTTCCATAACATCAATGGCATCAGTGACGCATTGTTGGCTAAGAAAAACGAGGTACTCCTGGCTTTCCTGTCGCGGAGCATCCGTGTAAAAAAAAATCACGGTTGGTTCTACAAGGAAGGTCGGAGCTAGCCAATCAAGCAAAGGAACCACCATTAATAGCCATTAATTAAAAAAATATTATTTCAATATTTACAAATAAGAAAATTAGTATTGTTTTTTTTCTTTAAGAATAAACAGCTTACGCATTCGATAACCGCCGGGGAGTCATCAGCGGCCCGGAAAAACTTGCAGTGATTATCGATAGAATATAACGATAACATAATATGATAATCACTCGTTAACAACGTATATCGAGAACAAAACGATCGCTGTACAAAATGTTTGTGCAGCGCAGTTGTTTGAGAACATACTCACGGGGTAGAGACTTTGCGGTTAACACTCGTAGAGTCTACTCACCCTGATGATGTTCGGTTTCGGAGCGAAACACGTGTTGGTGACGGTATGTGTGTTGGTATATGTTCAATCTTTATGTCACTGGTTGATGGGTAAAATGTTCAAAATAAAAAACATATCAACTTTGACACTCCAATGTCGTACCGTAAAAAAACGCCGCCGCATAGAAGAGTTTTTTTTTTTGATCCGACGCTTCCTTGCTGGACCGCAGACGTTCTGCCGGTCTTAGAAAAGTCCTAAGCTAGCCGTGCTAGACCTCGCGCCTTTTACAAGAAGATTTCATGAGAGCTTCTCGGATCGTCGACCAGACGTGGATGTTAAGGTTGGTGGTTTTCTTTTACCTAAATCAACGTGACTGGGATTGCGCATACAACTCATTATTACAATACATACATACAGTCCATTTTCATTGAAGGGTTAATTAATCCCTGTGCGATTATCGCACAATTTTTAGTGGCCTCCGAGCCGAACGTAGAATAGGCGAATACATTAATAGCCGCCATTTTTGTTTTACATTTTTTACATTTAATTTGCACGTTGCAATGGCTACTTCAAGGAGTCAAAAGGTTCAAGAAGAACCTAAGAAACTTATTGATGTTGAATTAAACGTTTTAATCAACAAAAAGCAAAGAATATTTGAACAAATGCAAACCATGTATGACATGTCAAAAAATGTATCTGATAGTGAAATTCAAGAAATGTTTTTACTACGTGTCATGGATATTGAACAGTTACGTTCATCTTTCGAGAGTTGTATTTTTGAAATTTATAAATGTCAGCTACAAAGTGATGAGAAAACCTTGCTTAGAAGCCAGGAATTGAAAAGTTTTGATGAGTTGTATTTCCGTATAAAATTAATTTCTTCTAAATTTGCGTCGAATAAAAATAATTTGAATTCAGAAAAAACACATTCAACAATTGAATCTAGACCGCGTCTTCCAAAATTGGAATTGTTTTGTTTCGATGGTAATATTGAGAATTTTATTACGTTTTATGAAACATTCTGTTCGTTAGTTCATAATCAGCCTCACATACCAAAAATAGACAAGTTTCACTATTTACTCTCTTGTACAAAAGGTTCGGCTTTAAATATTATCAAAAGTATTCCAATATCCTCCAATAACTACGACATTGTTTGGCAAGCCTTACTCGATAAATACCAAGATAATCGTATGTTAATCGGTACTTATTTAGATAAAATGTTAAACTTTACACCCCTTACGAAGGAATCGTCTTTCCAACTAAATAAATTCATTGAAACTTTTGATAATTCGTACAAAGCCATTCAGTCTCTAAATATCGAAGACTTAAATAGTTATATTATTTGTCACATAGCATTACGTGCTCTGGATCCATACTCTCGTAGAACGTTTGAACAAAATATTAATCAAAAATCAATACCAACCTTTTCTGAATTAATTACTTACGTCAATAATCAAATAAAAGTATTGGATCATTCGAGTTCCTACGCTGTTACTACGAGTACAAGTAACCAAAACGTCGTACAAAATAAACGTCAACAAGATATCAATAGGATTTCAGCGCAGACCAATAGAAACAAAAGTTTCACATACTCATCTTCATCGAACAGTAAAAATAAATTGTCTTGTTTACATTGTGAAGAGAATCATATGATCTATCGCTGTGCTCATTTTCGTAAACTGAACACATTGCAACGAATAAGCCGTGCTGATCAACTAAAATTGTGTCACAATTGCCTTAAACCTAATCACATCGCTGAACAATGCAAAAGTGACTTTAAATGTATGATTTGTGAGCGACCGCATAACGTATTGTTGCATCAGGACGTAAACAAAACGTTTCCCGCTCCCTCTCACACTTCGGGTAATGCGCATGCATTCGTTCCCGTGGTAAGCGCACCCGCCCAGCCGATAGACACTTCAACTGATTTTAAGAATAGTTGTCATGCATCTTCCTTATGTTCGTACAATACGGTGTTGTTGGGTACCGCGAGTGTGTATATTTTAGATAACTTAAACGTTCATCAACCATGTCGCGTATTAATCGATTCCGGTGCACAATCCAACTTTATCTCCATTGCATGTTTGCAACGTTTAGGTTTATCTCAACGTAAATGCCCGTTTAATATTTACGGGTTAGGTGGAGAAATTATTAAGAATCACGGCATGACGTCATGTTATATAAGGCCGCGTCACACCAATGAACCTGTTTTTAATATTGATGCTGTTATACTTCATAAAATTACTTCAGATTTACCTACCATCCAAATACCTGAAAAAATAAAAAAGTAATATGACAATTTATTTTTAGCCGATCCTTATTTTGATAAACAATCACCAATTGATATAATTTTATCCGGTGATGTTTTTCCTCATGTTTACAATGGGGAGAAAATTATAATAGGTTCTGATATGCCAGTTGCATTGGGTAGTGTATTTGGATATATTATCACCGGAAAATTAATTATTCCGACAAATTGTGACGTCATGGATGTGAATACTGTAGCATCTACAACGTTTGTGTCGTGCACCATCGATGATAATGTGAATGACACTCTCAAGCGATTTTGGGAGATAGAATCATCGCCGTGCGATATTCCTTTAAATCCCGATGATGAGATCGCTGAAATAATATTTATTGAGAAACATTATCGCGATGAAAGTGGTCGATATGTTTCACCAATCTTATTAAAGCCACAGCAAGAGCCATTAGGTGATTCGTATGACACAGCCTTTAGGAGACTCTTACACATTGAGCGTCGGCTCGCGCGCTCACCCGAGCTACGGAAGGCGTATTGTGAATTTTTGAAGGAATACGAATCACTGGGACATATGGAGTTATATTGTGGTGCGGAGCCGTCTAAATATTTAATACCACATCATTGTGTGTTACGACCCACTAGCTCCACGACTCCATTGCGCGTTGTGTTTGACGGATCACAGAAAACTAGTACTGGTGTCTCATTAAATGACAACCTTTTGACCGGCCGTAATCTACTTCAGGATATTTCGAAAATTATTATTAATTTTCGTCTTTACGACGTATGTTTTACGGCGGATGTGTCAAAAATGTACCGAGCCGTGCTCATCGATCCCGCCGACAGGTGTTATCAACACATATTGTGGCGTGATACACCGTCAGACCCGGTGCAAGTTTACGAGTTGAAAACGGTCACTTATGGACTGCGTAGTGCCCCTTATACGGCTATACGCACGTTGCATCAACTCGCCCGGGATGAACGGTCGGATATTAAAGCATCTCGAGTCTTAGAGGAAGGTGTTTATGTTGATGATGTTTTGTGGTCCTGTCAATCCATTACAAGATGGCTTAACGAATCTTCTTAAGAAAGGAGGTTTTGATTTGCGTAAGTGGGCCAGCAATTGTCCCGAGTTATTGACTCGAATTAATTCTGAACGAGTGACACACATAAATTTTCAGGACGACTCATTATCATCGTCCTTAAAGGTCTTAGGTTTAACATGGTTACCTTCTTGCGATTGCTTTTCATTTAATTATAATTTAAAAGATAATGACGGCACGAAACGTTCAGTGCTTAAGTTACTTACTAGTATTTATGATCCAATTGGTTTTATTTCACCGTGTACCTTTGTCGCCAAGTGTATCATGCAGGATCTTTGGAAATTAAGTCTTGGCTGGAACGACCGTTTATTTATTTATTTATTTCTTTTGAACCATACAAGAAATAATGGTACAAAGGCGGACTTAATGCTATAAGCATTCTCTGCCAGTCAACCTTCAGGCAAAATTGAGAAGCGACGAAGGCGGTACATAAGATTAAAATAAAATAAGGATAGATACAATATACCATATATAAATACTATTTATATATAACCAATATATATACATATAGATATAATAATATAGTATAAATATATACATATATACATACATATAAATATTAAGTATAGCTAAAATATATACAAAACAAATGGTAAATATATACAAAAACAAATGGTATACACATATAGCTATAAAAATACATAGAGAATGCAGTGATGGCAAATTTAGCTGTTTTGAAGGAGATCGCGAAGTTTTCTCTTGAAGTTCAGTCTACCGTTTACCACATGAATTGTTAAAAAAATGGGATAATTTTATCCATCAGTTGTCGATCCTCTCGCAACTGCGCATTGAGCGACACCTTCTAGTGAATTCGTTTATAAATGTACAATTGATCGGTTTCTGTGATGCGTCATCACAAGGCTATGCCGCCTGTATATATTTACGTAGTACTGATTTGGATGGCAACACAAAGGTCAAACTACTGACGAGCAAATCAAAGGTTGCCCCATTGAAGCCTTTGATGGCTATTCCTAGACTTGAACTGATGGCAGCCGTGCTGTTGTCGAAACTTACACGTTTTGTCGTACAAAACATTAAAGATTTTCATTTACCAATTTTGGCTTTTAGTGACTCGAGTGTAGTTTTGTCATGGCTACAGACTCCACCATATAAGCTAAAAATGTTCGTGGCTAACCGTGTTAGTGAGATTATTGACGTGATTCCACCCAACTGCTGGTTTCATGTAAATAGCGAAAACAACGCAGCCGATCTCTGTTCGCGAGGCGCGCTGCCTGAACATCTTTTAGCGGTGGCGGACCTATGGTTCAGTGGTCCTACGTGGCTAACTGAAGATCCGCGTAGTTGGCCGAAAAATACATTTGTTATAAAGGAAAAGGATATAATTCCAGAAATGAAAAGTAATGTAGACACATTCACTTTTAATTCTTGTAAATCCAATAATTCTAATGACCTTGAAAATTCCTTAAATAAATTTTCATCATATAAAAAACTTGAGCGTGTAATCGCCTGGTGTCTTCGTTTTAAAAATAATTTAAAATTTAAAAAATCTGACCGTACACTTGGTTTACTTAAATCTTGCGAATTAAAACAAGGACATGATTTAATTATAAAGGTAATTCAACATAATTATTTCTACTCTGAAATGCAAATGCTAGCAAAAGTAACTTACGTATCTGCTCTTCGTAAGCTATCTCCTTTTGTAGACTCTGATAATTTCCTCAGGGTGGGGGGTCGAATACTTCAGTCGGGCTTACCTTACTCTACAAAACACCCGGTACTGTTACCAAAAAAGTGTCATACGACAAATTTAATAATTGAATATTTTCACAAATTATACATGCACGTAGGACCGCGTACCTTGCAAGGCATTTTAAATAACAAATACTGGATAATAAACGCTCGTAGTGTTATCCGTTCAGTTTTGTCAAAATGCCGTGCTTGTTTTAGATGTCTACCGTCCAACACACAGCCGATAATGGGAACGTTGCCTGCAACTAGACTCCAGCCCAACAAAGTATTTGATCATGTCGGTTGTGATATTGGTGGTCCATTCCTTATAAAAGAGGGCTTACGGCGAAATGCAAAGGTTACTAAGGCCTACTTGTGTTTATTTATATGTTTTTCCACTAAAGCGGTCCATCTAAAAGTGCTCTCAGATTTGTCTTGCGATTGTTTTCTGGCCGCATTCGATCGTTTTGTGGCACGTCGCGGTTTGTGTAGTTGTTTATATTCCGATTGTGGAAAGAATTTTATAGCTGCCGCAAAACATTTAAAAAATGTTTCTAATTTTATAAACTGTACAACCAATCGTGATGATATATTATCTGGTTTGTCGTCGAGACATGTAGACTGGCGTACAAATCCACCGAATGCTGCTTCCATGGGTGGCCTGTGGGAGGCAGGCATAAAATCGGCCAAGCATCATCTCTACCGTGCAATAGGTGATAGATCCCTGACTTTTGAAGAGCTGAGTACCTTATTTTGTAAAATTGAGGCGATTATGAATTCTCGACCATTATGTCCTTTATCAAATAATCCGAATGAGTTTGAAGTTTTAACAGCTGGTCATTTTTTAATTGGACAGAATTTGTTAACAGTTCCTGAATATAATTTTGAAGATGTACAGCCAAATCGATTGTCACGTTTGCAATCCATTCAAAAGGCATCACAATCATTTTGGAAACGATGGTCAAATGATTACCTGCACACTCTGCAGCAGAGACAAAAATGGTTTACCTCAATTCCAAATATTAAAAAAGGTGATTTAGTACTTCTGAAGTCTAACTTAACAAAACCTTTACAATGGCCTCTCGGCAGAATAGAAGAAGTTCACCCTGGGTGTGATAATGTCGTGCGTGTCGTTACCGTCCGCACTCAAAACGGGATTTATAAAAGACCTGTCAATAAAATATGTCCATTGCCATATGCAAATTAATATAAAAATACGTCTGTTAATTTATAGTTTAGGTTTAGATTACAAATTTACTTTACACAAACAAATTTACTTTTTTTTTTGTGTATTTGAAAGTTTCTGTTTCTATTTCTTTAGCATAGGAAACACACCATTTATTTTTCTTTACTTTATTTACACACCCATCATAATTAGGAAATCATCACATTGATTTCGGTGGGGGGTATGTTCAATCTTTATGTCACTGGTTGATGGGTAAAATGTTAAAAATAAAAAACATATCAACTTTGACACTCCAATGTCGTACCGTAAAAAAACGCCGCCGCATAGAAGAGTTTTTTTTTTTGATCCGACGCTTCCTTGCTGGACCGCAGACGTTCTGCCGGTCTTAGAGAAGTCCTAAGCTAGCCGTGCTAGACCTCGCGCCTTTTACAAGAAGATTTCATGAGAGCTTCTCGGATCGTCGACCAGACGTGGATGTTAAGGTTGGTGGTTTTCTTTTACCTAAATCAACGTGACTGGGATTGCGCATACAACTCATTATTACAATACATACATACAGTCCATTTTCATTGAAGGGTTAATTAATCCCTGTGCGATTATCGTACAATATATTTTTTTTATGTCAATAGCTGACAACCGAACAGACGAGCCACCTGATGGTAAGTGGTCACCGTCGCCCATGGACATCAGCAAGACCAATGGTATCACTGATGCGTTGTCCGCCAGGAAATGAGAAGGTAAGAAAAAAGAACTGGCTCTCAAGCCCCCAGCCGGAACACGACGAGTCGTTTGACTAACTCAATCAGGAGGGTGGTAGCTAGCCAGGCAGGCTTCACGGAAAGCTAATAATACCAGTAATAATATTAATGTCTTAATAATAATACTGATAATATATCTTTAAATCTTTACGCGAAGTCCTACCACCAAGCAGGCTGACTTCCGTCGCCTCTTAAGACACCCTGTTTTGCCAGCATGGGTTAGGGGGGAGTATTCTAGGCCGCCCCAATACGGCCATAAAACTAGCTACAATACTTTTATCATAATTGCATGTTTTCCTTTATGGGAGGGACGGAGGTTTCATTCATGTATAGAAGCATATACCATCATCCATTGTGCTTGCGGATTGTTGCGAATTAAATTAATACTAATTTAATAACAATGAATTTCCGCAAACTAATGCCTGATACTATCAACTATATCACGGAGTAGATTTAATACGCAGGTGACCAGATTATAGCTAATACGATTGCACAATAAACGATGTTAAAAGGAAGATAACAAAAAATAAAGTTATTACATTTATTAACTGTCTAAAAAAATTTACTATTAAAGTGATATTAGGCACTGCAAGTTTTTCATTGCTAATGGACTATAAGTATTGTATATAACATATTTAATTATTTATTGATCATAAAACAACTTTTTTTTTATTTTAAAGTAGTGTCATTATAATATTTCATGATTTATTGGGTGTTTGTGATGTCATATTTGTGTATGTCCAGGCCACCCGCAACACAGGGAATCCCAGTGCGGGGGTGTGTATGAACAAAACAAAAATGGAATACTTATATGAATTAATAAAAAAAAAGTGGTTATCTTGTGGACATACATTTTAATGATAAATCTGTTTTCCTCTACATTGTACTGCTCTGACGGGGTTTATACATGCACTCACAGATGATAAACAGTAACACCTAAATTATAAGTTAACTTTATAAAGTATAACCGTTTCCAAGTTCTCGGGCCTCTGGCGTTATAGAATGTGCCGTTAAACTTTATCTTATCTCTCTTTGTATTCCTCAATGAAGAGATTTGTGACCTCCACTGATAAGTGGATATGTAATACATCACGCTGGTGGTTTATAATTCATACGTTTACGAAACTGTTTGTATGTATCTGCGTGTCTAATTTATGTTGCAGCAATGTCATGTGGACGTGTTACATATGACGTAGGCACAGATATTCGGTTCTTTTATTGAACATAGATTGAGATATATTGAAATTTGGGATAAATTTTTCACAATTAAATTTAAATTAATTTAATTTATTTTAAATAATTAAGAAATAATTTACAGGAATTAAGAACAATAATTACTGTAGGTGTAATAATATAAATGAATATTATTCATTTACATGTTTATTATTCATAGACTATATCAGGACTCGAATAGTCACAGTTATACATATGTGAGTTGAATAACTACAACGTAATAACTGATAACTTAAAACGGGTTGAATATTGAATAACCCTAGCATAGGTAAGGACGTATTTGCTACGATTGCACGTTAAATAGACACATTTGAACTATCTATCAATACTGATAGACAAGCACCCATTAATAATAATAATAGATTTGATTCTGAAAACGTTGACACTTAATAAAAACTTGCCTGTCAAAAATCGGACCGAAGCAAAGGAAACCCTAATTTTTTATCTAAAGTCTGATATTTTTTATATAATGCGACCTTAAAGGCGCACCGGCCTTATGTATAATCGGGCGCACGTATTGAAGACCACCCTTTGAGAACAGTCCGTACGAACAAAAGACGCATGCACTCAAAAGGCTATAAGCGACGGTGGCAACCGTCACGTCGTGTGCAGGTAGAAACCGAAAGACCCGGCGACTGGTTGAACGGTCACCGGACACTTAATCGTTTAACTGAGCAGATCATGGCGTAGATAAACAATGTCTGGACGAGCCGAGATGAACTATTAGAGGCGCGGACGCGCCAAGGTGGTCGTCGCCGTCGA
This sequence comes from Megathymus violae, assembly GCA_003671415.1. Lineage (NCBI taxonomy): Eukaryota > Metazoa > Arthropoda > Insecta > Lepidoptera > Hesperiidae > Megathymus > Megathymus violae. The sequence continues at coordinate 3,780,513 of PDGT01000019.1, read as the reverse complement.
CTTTATGGACGCTAAAGATAACGTATCACTCGTTCGATGCATTCATTATATCATATATAGTTTTTGTAACAAGTGTAGGAAGAGCAAAGTACAAATTCACGACAATTCAGTGGTAAATGGTGTCGCACAGTTATATATTAATACTAATTAGTGTCGTCACATCCGTGGCAAATTTTCGTATACGTATATATATTTATTTATTAGCAACCTTTTCGTTTATGTAAGCACGCGTTAAATATGTATACCAATATCTACGCTCGAAATGTCTTTTAGTTGGTACGTCAATAACTGTTATTGATACGTAAATAGCTGAACTATGAGCATCATTCATATTGAAACAGATGCATGTTCAGTTTCAATTGGTTGGTTGGCAGATTTCACACACCTATGAGAACATTATGAAGCACTTTTAGGTGTGCAGGTATCCTCACGATATTTTCCTTCATCGGAGCGAGTGGTAATTAATTTGTAATAAGCATATAATTAAAAAAAATCCAGATTCATGCATGATTCGAACTCGAGTCTCCCGTGCGGGAGACCGACGTTCCAACCAGAAAACTACTACTGCTTAAGTTTACTTATTAGTAACAAAAGTAAACTGATTTGTTATTTATGAGCTCTATTCTATTGACGGCCTTAAACAGTCGATATCTACTTTTTACCGAACTTGACCTATTTGCCAGTAGCGATATTTATAATTTATCAATTTGAATTACAGGCTTAGAACCGCCAGAGTCGACCACTTGAAATTCGATAAGCCTCGATCAGTTTACAAGGAAAATAGATTACAATAATTTTATTATTATCTAATATTGAAATGTACATTTTGATTACACTTCGGTTGGTAGATATTAAAGCTTGCCTATATTTTTATATTTTGCTATGTCCAAATAATTATATTCAATGTACACTTACTACCAACGGAGTGCATATAATATACATAATATTTGTATCGAGTCTTCCAAGCTGGGGGCTCTGTCTCTCCAGCGTATGAATATACCGGCCTTGAAACCCTCCTTTCTCAGGATGTCAAATGCAGGGTGCATTTAAACTAACCCGTTGTGTAACGGGCTTGTGGCATATAACGACAAAAATACGGATTTAAATTAAGCAAAAATATTGTGCGGGTCAATACGTGTACTCACATTAATTTTTTTGTTTATACTATTGGAGTAACTATAAAAAAAAATTAAACATGGCACTTTTAACTGACTAGTATTATTTTAAAACAAATTATAATTTACATGAAGCTAATAACATCTTCAAGGATGATATGGAAATGAGCTGAACAATACAAACGGTCTCCTTTAATAGCATATCGAAAGAAAATCGTAATTAATTGCATTTTTACATGTTACAGACTACTTTGATTGTTCTCGTACATACATTATTGTTCTTGCAAATTTTAATGAGTTACTTTTTATTTTTAGTATTTCTTTCAATGTTATACTGAAATACCATTTTGTCTTTTGTAACTATTATTAATTGGTGTGATTAATTTTGATCGTGTAATCTGTAATTGATTAGAGTCTGGTTGAAGTCATTATCTCATAATATATTTGATGTGTCAAGACATGTTCATTGCGATGTTAGGATTAAGTATCTATTATAATGTCAAATTAAATATTAGATATTAATAAAATTTTATTCCTTCTAAAGAATTCTAAAAATGTAAAAACAGGTTCAGTAAATTGAGGAATTAAAAATATAGAACTAAAACAGTGAGTTTTAAATTCAAATGTAGTTATTATAAGGGAATCCGGAAGTTTTATAAGGGTTTCTGAGTTCGATGGTAATGGTAAGTCGTCACCACACTAAACACCACCACCAAATAGTGACAATGCGTAGGAAGTGAAGGCGAAAGTGAGGAACCCCTTTGAACAAGCTTCAACACTGCAATAGAATCCGTCACGGATAGTTCTAAAAGTATTTATTCTAAAAAAAAAAATAGTACCCTGGTAACTACTGTTAAAGTAAAACTAAAATCATTTATATCGTTATATAACCAAATATATTTGGGAAACTATCCATTTTCGAGGAACTATCTATTTTACGAAGAAAAATTTCTGTTCCCATTAATTTTTCATGACCTTTATGTTTCTAGAGCTTAGTAAGGTAATAAATTTAGGCATAATATTCCAATTAATTCTCTTTATTAAACTATATTATACAACAATACAGTAGACTTGTAGTGTTCCATATAGTTAGTATCACTTGTTAATATTATTAGCGCTTATCACAACATGTCATGATGCAATACAAGATGTAAGAAATTTTATGTCACAGTTTACAAGTCACTACGTTGAGTTCATGGATTTGACAGATTATATAACTTTCTGCCCCAACGTATGTAGGTTTGCCTGTTGTTAGCGGGTTCAAGAAACGTTTTTGTCTTTGAGTGATTTTTTTTTCCTACATATAAAACCACAAAAAATTTCATCAAAACAGTTCCAGCCATTAAGCAGTTCCGTGTAAAACACGTACGGAAGAATTTTACATATAAAGATTTATATTTTTTATTAGACCAACACCCTGCTCTAGATTCGGTACGAGATATATGAATTATACGTTCACCGAGTATCCGAACTCGTTTCGGGTCTTTATAAATATTGTCACGTTTAACCCATGAATTGTTGTGGTTAAAACCATATTAAGTTTTTGATATTTTTTTAGAATTACGAGTATGAAGTTCATACTAAACTTTATTTTATATTTAACATGTCGTGGTGATTTATAATATTCAGTCACACGATATAAGTGCGCGTCACATTATAAAGAAGTTGAAAAGGATCAGTCTATTAAGACAAAATCCTTTCACTTAGTCTAAAATTCGCAATTTCTCCACTTTAGTTAAATATATTACAATTTTCATTGTAATATTTATAACTAAAAATGAAACATATTAGACCAACATGTCACGTTGGAGGAAAATGTGGAGGCAGAGTCCGCAGAGGTCACTAGATATTCCTACATAGATACATAGTTCGTGTTGCCAAAGACTCAACGTAATCTTATCGGATAGATAATACGCGTGGTGACTAAAAAATTTATAGATAACTCTTCAAAGAACTCTCAATGCATTATTCATAAATTGGCACAGCATGAGTCAGTTCTACACAATATGTAGCTCTACAAGTACCGTATTCGACCAATTATTCAGTACTTTAAGTAGTGGAAAAATTCAAGGTCTACATTATGTTTCCTGAATATTTAATTCAATATATACATCATACCGATAAGTATTAGAGGCCTTTTTAGCTAGAGTATGTAACAAGAAGTAAAGAACAATTCAAATTAGTTACTTAAATGGTCTTCTGACGGACAGTTTTCTTATTTCACAGTCGTCTCCATCGCAACAAGTTCTAAATTTATAACCACGGGTGTAAAGAATGTGGGAACATTGTTCTGACATATTCGGTTCACAAGCCCGATCGGGGTCAAAACCCGCATATCTAGACTCTCGCTTTTACGGGTTAAAGTAACAATTATAAATTGTCATGTTTCTAATAGTTTCTGTTTCAGTATGAACACAGAATTCTTTTTCTACTGTTGAAAAGAAATGTTGAAAAAAGTATACGTTTAATAAGTTTTTTTGCGTGACTCTTAAAATATGGTTGAGGTTACAAATTACTTGAAAAGAGAAAGTTATACAAAGACGAACGCACTTAAGCTAAATTATCTAATCGTGTTTTATATATTATGTTACAAAAGAATAAATTAAGTACGATTTGACATGAAAAACAAGTGCATAAAATGAAAATTGTGCAATATGTAACATCTACGAGCGTAGGAAAATTTCGTGAAAAAATTACGTAGAAACTTACGTTTGCATCGATTTTCCTCTCGAACTTTAGAAGGTGGCTTGTGAAGTGGGCAACGACAAAGGGACTACATTTGAATTGGCACTCTTAAGGGCTTTCGTGCGAACTACAATGAGCCCTGGAGAAACACGACCACTCCTGGTTACATCGAACTATCGAGTATGATGCCGCGCGGTCGCACGCGCATGTCGCGAGCCGCGAGCGTTTCGTCACGCGTCAGCTGAACCCGGAGTAGGGTTGCCAGTTTCGGATAGCTCAAACCATCCAAATGTAAAACAGAATACATTGAACATCCAACGACCAAGGATTCTGCAATAACAACATTAAATTATATACCAATACATAATTATGCTTAGAAACTAGTGATATGAAAACTAAAAATTTGAATTTTAAAAACAAAATGCTAGTAACATCTGTTGACAATTAAGCCACTTATTTGTTATCCAAAAAATTTGAACTGATGGATATGGTGACAGCTTATGCTCTTACAGCTATACACATATATTTAATAAAATGCAAGTCTGTTATGACGCCTTTGGGGTTGCAGATGACTGTGTGTGTCGTGACGGGATCACACATCACGACCCATTTACTAATTTGCCGGCTATGATTATAAATATTAATTAATACTTTGTTGGATCTACTGCACAAAATAGCAATACACACTTTGTAAACAAGAACGTGTTAAATCCAACAAAAGATTTCTAGCCACAACACGTTCTTGTAGTACAATAACGGACACGAAATATGATAGTTTGAATTTAAAGATGCTTTCTTATCCACGTTTAAACAACCTTAAAAATAAACAACAATGTCACAGTCTGTCTGAACGCGATAATATCCAAACCTACTACACTGATTGTCTTGCGGATGTCACCAATAGATACAGACAGCGATTCCCAAGGAAAGTTTAAATGTACAGGGTAAACATATAATTATAAAAACCTAATAACGTAACCTAACACTGTCTGTGTTGCTTGAAATTAACAAAAACGATAAATGGAACCACCATGGCCCATACATGTAATAAAACTATAACGGATTCAAATCCGTAGATTAAAAACTAATTTGAAAACAAAAATTGAATGTAGTATTTTTTATTTTTGTCTGTCAAACATCGATGAAAGTCACTGAATAGATTAAGTTAACGTATGGCATAATATTTATAACATGGATCAACATCAACATTACTGAATCCCATAAAATAAAATAAATCTTTCTGTGGATAAAGATTAAAAGTTTATATTGGTGTTCTACTAAGATTAAAAATTAATTGCCTACATAACATAGTAGGTGATTTTGTATTTATTTTAAATAATAAATATTTTTCTAATTTATAGAACTAAAAAACAAACAGACTCAGTTTTCTAATTTACAACGCCTGAAAATAAATGAGCAATAATTGCTTCCGAATGTTAATGCTATGTGCAACCGTAAGGATCACTAAGCGAAGCGACCACGGGTTACTTACTAGTACTTAATAAATTAATGTAACCTGTTGAATAGTTAAATTAATAATTCATGTGTTTGTTATGCAGTGTGTTACTGGTAGTTCCTGTTAAAATTGCAAGATTGTTTATGTAAGATTTGGACTATGTATTTATTATATAACTATTCGATAAACCAGAAGACGAGTCACTCTGATTATTGTCGCCCATAAACTGTAGTAACACCAAGGGCATCACCGATGTGTTGCTGATTGAAGATGAAGCGAGGGACCCGCATCATCACTGGGTTACCAACACTGCGACCGAAACGCGTATGAAACATTTTACGGTCGACTTTAGAAGAAGCTAGCCAGATGGGTAAAATACCCTACCATGCAAGTACCGTCGGGATTCAGCTGGATGATACAGACCCCAACGAACTTCAATAGGAAGAACCGTTCGCCATAACCTGGTCGGTTGTTCGACAAGACTCAACAGGATGTTGATTAGAACTCAAGGATAGATTGAGACCCTTATCCCCTTAAATACAAATTAAAAAAAAATAATTAAACACTGATCTTTTAAGTGGCATATAAGAACAATTACAATAATAAGTATTAGATTAAATTCACCACATTCTATATAATGAACTGGAAACAGCGCCATCTATTCACTACCCTTTACCTACGTAGTATTTAAGTTTGCAAAGATTCAAAACGCTCGTACAGGGTTTTTCACATAACTCATGTTGGAATGTCATTAAAGTGAGTGATAAATAGATGGCGCTGTTACGAAATCTAGTACTTTTTATTTGCCATTTATTTTAAATAACTTATAATAAAATAAAGGACGACGAATAATATTAACAAAACGTGAATTATTTTCTGGAATATGTGTTTATTTACAACTTTGATCACAGACGTCATAATTAGTCTGGATTAGGCAATTATCAAATTTAATAAAAATGAGGGTAAAATTTTTTATTTGTAAATTTTACCCGCAAAATATCTTTTAATTAAATGGAACAACAGTAAAATACATTTTAAGAATATGGAAGTTACTGCACCCATTTACAAATCTTATCATCAAGGAGATCTATCACAAGACGTTGCTATGAAAACATTGCCAAATGTAAGTAACATAAAAGTTATATTATTTGAACATCTGTTCATAACATCGTTGTTAAGTATATGCCAGCTGACGCAGGTACCTTTGAAGGTCAACATAACCTATCTATTTGTGACAAAGAATCTTAGATTATACTTATATTAGTATGCTTAGAATATAGACGATCAAAAATATAACATTGTTATTTAATTTGTTTCAGTCCTCTTTTGACTTGAAGTTTTTGGTCAAAAAAAATTGTAATTCCAAAAAGGGTGAGTTGTTGATAAAACAAAGTTATTATCATTAAATCAAATTTAGCAAATATACTGAAGTGCATTTTTTTATTTATTTAGCAGCTTAATAAAACTTTCAAAACGAAAACAAAACGACAAATTAAAGCTACAAAACTCTACAAGTATCTACTTATGTCACTCCATATATGTTGAGGTCTTTCGAATTTTTATATTATTTTAAAGTCTCATTATCTTAATTATCCAGCAGTACCTCAACGAAAGTATTTAAGCGGATCTGATCCCAAGTAACAATTTCAATTAGCTCCCAAAAGGACAGACGAACAACTTTAATTTTTTTTAACAATGCAGCTAACACCTGATTGAAATAAAAAAAAAATACGGTTGATTTGAGAAAGAACCTGATTGGATAACAATATCCAGAATACAAAGAAATTTATATCTAAATACAAATATCAACGATATCTTTGTCACATATATCCCAGATATATAAGATATCAATCTTATAGACCAGTCCTGGTGCTGTCACCTGACCGATATCAGCAGGGTGCAAAGTAGAAGTTGGTTTGAAGTCGAAATTGATTGGTTGTCTTGATGGATGGGGATCTACAAATATAAAATAAAAAATATACACTCTACAGATGCACTTTTTGCTGTGAAACTGGACCCTGCTGTATTGGAAGCTCAAGTCACAGTTGGAAGTTGTCGAGAGGCGTGTCAGGAGATGCCAAGCAATGCAATCACTCCTATTACTTCTACCATCAAAAAGGAACACCCCCGGCAATCACATACAGGTAATTTTATTAGATATTTTGTTTCTTGTAATTACATACTACTCCTCACTAATCGACATGTGCTCCAACGGGGGAGTAAGATAAAACAATCTCAATTGCGAGAACAGTTATGCCATACAGTTGACCACTAAGTCGTAGGCAGTTTTGTTTAGTTTTATCGCATATGATTTATAATTATTATTATCAATTTTATTGATGACTTATATAATAAGTGGCCCTAGGCCCATAGCTTTAACAAATCTATACGCAAGATGCCCATAATATATCATGCCTGCTTTACTCATACTGATACATTCGTATTTTATACATTCGTTTTAATTTGTGTAGTACTATATTACTGAAGTATTTTAATAATCTAAAATGTTCAAATGTGGGATTGTTAATTTAAAACATCAATTTATTAGTACAACGCATAATGTTAAGATGTCACGTCAGTCGTCCAACAAATACGAGTATATACCTGAATATCTTAAAGGATTATAACGTTAACCCGTCTCAATTTAGGAGAAAAATCCATCACGATATTAAAACAGTTATGGGTTATAATGAAGAATATTCAGAATCTACACGGCTGTAATGATTACTATCAATCTTTGGATGAAGTAACAGTACTAATGATTCACAAAAGCGCAATTTCCAAATCGTCGACAATGCATGAATCCACTTACACATTGGAATACTTAAGTCTTAAGAGGGATATGAGTTACCTCTGTATGTTCAACCGAGAGAATATAGAAAATTATACGTGTAAATTTACTACAATCTGATTTTCACGTTCCTTTTGCTGGTGTGATCTTAACTTCCTTGTAATTTCCTGAACGCTATGACCTGAAAAATAAAATGTGTACTTAGGCTTTCTTCAGGGTCGGTGCGGGCGGTATTGCGCGCTTCTCAGATATGACCCATGTTCACGTGTGACTGTGACCACTTACCATCAAGTGGATAAAAAAAATTATCGCCATTACGTGCCGCTTTATAAAATTAAAGTACTGTATTAGAGAAACGGACAGATTATGTTTGTGCACATAAGTATTGTATGTAGAAACATTAGTCTATTTCAACAGAAACATTAAAAGCGATTCGTGTGTAAAATGTAAACAGTTTCTCAAATAAAACAATATTTTAAAGTCGGAACATGATTTAATGTTAAATACGAAACAACATATTATACTAACCACAAAGATTTAACGCAACATTGTCTTGTGTTGAACATACATACTCAGGTAGCAATTACAATTGTAATAACACAAGTGCGCGCACTTATACACATAGAATTTACATCTCAAGCTGCATCGCGCTACATGGCTGTGTGGTGTCTCGTTAGTCAGGATTAGAATCGTAATTGCGATGAAAACAGGATCTCTTATGCTTTATCTGGCTCTTTTTCTAATAATATCTAGTTAACGTTTGTTATATAAAGTTTTTTTACCCAATAATAGATGTGTACCGTAAATGCTTTTGTCATGTGAATAATGTCACAACAATCAAAAGCACACAAATATGTGTTTCTTTTTTACTGTACAATTTTTTGCCGTGTGCTGGCATAGAATAGTACCACCACATTTTTTCCCGTGGGTAACGTAAGAGGCGTATAAGGGAATATGCCCACTAGGAGATGGGCAGCCGCGTCTTCTACAATCATGACCTCACTGCGATCGCCAACCCGCCTGCCAAGCGTGGCGATTAAGGCAATTATCCCCCTTATGAAAATGTCCGAAAAGAATCGGCCCCTAGTCCTCGGCAGCCCCGTTGTTCCTGGCTATGGCAGCGGTTACGGCAACGACGGGGCAAGGGGTGCTAAGAATCAGCAGATAAGATTCGACTGCCAACACCGACCAATTGACCTGACAACGTATAACACGCGCACACTACGAACCAACGCGAAGCTAATAGAGTTGGAAGAAGCTGTTAGTAAGTTACGTTGAGATTTTAAAAAATAAAGAAATCGATAATCCTATATACTATACTATACTACTGGGAGGCCGACCAACAGTCCCTTGGTGGAGTCGGGTTTATTGTCAACAAGTCTCTCGTCAACAACGTAGTCACTATTGGGAGTATGTCGACCAGGGTAGCGTACTTGATATTGAAAACATCGACTCGATATTCGCTTAAAGTCATTCAATGTTATGCTCCGACCTCGGCACACCCTGATGACGAAGTGGAGGCTATCTATGAGGAGATTTCTAAAGCCATACATAGCTACAAAACCTACTACACAGTTATGATGGGGAATTTCAACACGAAGTTGGAGAAACGGTGCGGTGAACGGTGAGGTTGAGAGTGGGAAAACTTGGAGTAGGGCAACGGAACGCTAGAGGCCAGATGCTAATCGACTTCATGGAGAAGGAGGATCTTTTTATGATGAACTCCTTCTTTAAGAAGTCGAAAAAGCGGAAACGGACCTGGATAAGCCCCAATGGTACAATAAAAAATGAGATAAATTTCATCATGTTGGGAAGAAGCACATATACAATGATGTCTCAGTGATAAACACTGTCAAGACAGGAAGCAATCACCGGTAGGTGCGAGGCACATTAAATATCGATGTCAAGCTTGAAAGGTCTCGACTGATGAAATCAACGCTTCGACCAGTACCTGCCCAAATCCAAGACTCCGAAAACTTTAAACTCGAACTTCATAACTGCTTACAAGCCCTTGAGAATAGCGTAAATGTGGATGATATAAAAAAGTTGGTGGTAGACACTGCCCGCACGGTGGGGTCTAAATATTTTAGAACCCGTCGTTCAAAATTAAAGAAACTCACCGATCAGACCATCGAACTCATGGAACAGAGACATAAGATGAGGCTCCAAGACTCGGCGAAAGCCGGTCACTATCGGCAGCTAAATAGGCGGACCTCAAAATCTATCGGCAGCTAAATAGGCCGATTTAATACATAACGTATTAAAGAGGCTATTGAGCAGAACAAAGGTTCCAAAGTCCCAAGAGATCTGTTTGTTGGGCATAGCCAGATGACAAAGCTGAAAACTAAGGACGCCAGCATTGTTTTAACGAAGACTGAAATCCTGAGAGAGATTGAGAGTTTTTACGGGAAGTTGTATTCCACGCAAACGCCTGTTGAAAAGAATGCTAAAGAACCCAGAGCCAAGCTTACCCGCCACTACACGAAAGATATCCCGGACGTCAGCCAGTACAGGCTTAGTATTATTCTCAAACAAGAGAAAAACAACAAGGCCGCGGCTGATGACGGAATCACAACAGAGCTTTTGAGAGCGGGTGGCCAGCCAATACTCAAAGACCTCCAAAGGCTCTTTCACTCCGTCATCATCGAGGGCAACACACCAAAGGCATGGAGCAGAAGCGACGTGATGGTTTTTCTTGAAAAAAGGTGATATTACTCTCTTGAAGAACCATAGACCCATCTCGCTTCTGAGCCGTGTCTACAAGTTATTCTCGAGAGTAATAACGAATCGTCTCGGTCGCAGGCTTGACGACTTCCAACCTCCCGAACAAGCCGGTTTCCTGAAAGGTTATAATACCATAAACCACATCCATACACTACGTCAGGTTGTGCAGAAGACGGAAGAGTATAACTTGCCTCTTTGCTTAGCATTCGTGGATTATGAGAAGGCCTTCGATACACATCGAGACATGGGCTGTGATACGGTCTCTCCAGTGGGCTACAGGTATATTGAGGTGCTAAGGTACCTATACAAAAACGCAATTATGTCAGTTCGACACCAGAACCAGAACTCCAATTCCATCCAACTGCAGCGAGGTGTTTGACGGGAGATGTTATTTCTCCGAAACTGTTCACCGCTGCGTTGGAGGATATTTTTAAGCTTCTGGATTGGAAAGGACTCGGCATCAATATAAACGGCAAGTATCTCATCCACCTTCGATTCGACGATGATGTAGTCCTCATGGCTGAGACTTTGGAATACCTGAACACAATGCTCGAAGATCTCAGTAATGCTTCTCAAAGAGTGAGTCTTAACATGAATATGAACAAGACAAGAATCATGTTGAATGGCCATATTGTACCTCCTCCTATTAAAGTTGGGAACATTATACTCGAAGTTGTCGACCATTACGTTTACCTAAGACAGACAATGCAGTTAGGTAAGTCCAACTTCGAGAAAGAGATCTCTCGTCGTATCCAGCTCGGATGGGCAGCGTTCGGGAAATTACGAAAAATCTTCGCGTCCAAGCTTCTGCAGTGTCTCAAGACGAAAGCCTTTGACCAGTGTGTATTGCCAATGATGACATACGGAAGCGAATAATGGCCATTAACTATGGGTCTCATAAGAAGGCTCAAGGTCACCCAACAGGCAATGGAGATAGCCATGCTCATACCGAGCATGTGTTCCTTATGTAATCGACTTAGAAATTATGAGATCCGTAGGCGAACTAAAGTTACCGACATTGCTCGAAGTTTTGTCCAGGTGAAATGGCAGTGGGCGGAGCGCATAGTTAGGAGAAGCGATGGCCGTTGGGGCGGAAAGGTTCTCGAATGGCAACCACGAACCGGACGACGCTTAGTGAGTAGACCCTAAACGACCGACGATCGCCGTGGAGATCCTTGGGGAAGGCCTATGCCCTGCAATGGGCACTGTCCGGCTGAGATGATGATGATGATGATGTACAATTTTAAAATTCGAAGCATTATCTATCCTGCCTGATGTTAACTGAAATTACGATCCTTATTGGGTAATTCTGCCGCTGTGCCAACATCTTGTTATTGATTTTTACTTCTATATTCATATTTATAAAAAACCATCGTTCTATCCAAGATCTATTTAAATTGGCTTCGCAAACTATTGCATATATAAACCAAACGATTTTTTGGACAATTATAAAAGGAAAAATAATGGCGTAGTTCAAATAAAATTACGTAAAAATTCAGATCAGTAAAGACTTTTCATGTGGAAGAAAACCGAAGATGTTTTGCATTGTATTGTAGAGGCTGTATGTAAGCCAAAACTTTAAAGGGTAGTAAATCGAAGTAGGCTCACTACTTCAACTTAATATTTTCATGTTTATCATTCGAATAAAGTTCTTTTAGAGCAGATAACTAGATAAATATAGTTTAGCACGACGCTTTGTGTTGACTGAATGAGGAGAACCAAATATCGCGCGTCAAGGGCAGGTCTTAAGAGTTGCCTACAACCAAAAGCGTTCTCATGTTGAATAGTAATGATAACAGCTAATTATAATAAACAAATCAAAAGGGTGTAATGTCACGATAAAAAGCTATTTATAATTATAATAAACAAAGCTAACCTAACCTTATCTTAGAGTTCAATATTGTTTCAACATTGAATCTTCTAACTTGATTTACTTTCATTATACTCGTAATCAGTCGTTGATCAAAATAATTCATACTATCCATATGACATAAATATTTGGCTTCAATCTTTTGGGGGCCCAGTACAGGGCATGCTTCTATTTCAACTGAGGAGTCCTGGGCGTACTCCAAAGTGATGCCCCAGTACAGATCCGTAGAAAGTTCTGGCGTCTGTTAAGCCGTCCGAAAACCGCATTAAAGCGCGGAAATGAAAGGGTTTCAATTGCGGTCACCCACTCATACGATTTAAGTCTGCGCTGCCGTACATGTAGACAGTGTATGGCTTATGATTGACCGAAGGCGTATCACTACAGTCATAACTTTGATAAATAAAACAATTTTTTGTATTAATCGCCGGCAAATTAACGGTATAGTTCACTCTCTCTTCACAATCATGTTGGGCGATCTATTAATTTTGAAAGCAACCTACTTAATTAATAAATTTATGTAATTATATATGTAACTAGTTTTACAGTTGGACGGTGGCTTCAAGGCGATGTTATCAATGCAGCGGGCCGCTCTTCAATCTTTATCGTCTCAACAGTTCGACCTACTGTTGAAGTATGTCGACACTTTGCGGAAACAACGAATCTCTGTTCAGAAACAAATGGTTAGTCAATACCGTGTACACACTGATCTCAATAATATAAATACCCTGGACTGGATATTATGATTACGTTTTTGCATATTTTATTCGCGCCATTTTGATGCTGACCGTATCGTTATGTTGTAGACAGAGAATCGTCGCGTGATTCTGTAAAAGCTTGAAATGATTTCGGATAGGGGCAAAGTCTAAATTACACGTTATGTGCGCCGGTCGAGCCGATAAACTAGCCGTGTTTTTTAAGGCTATAGTTTTTTCTGTGGTTACAATACCAAATAATACGTAAAAATAATATGAAACTTTTACCTTGTAAATATTATACCTTGTCGTACATTTTTGACAAGTCCTAAATCATCTAATATCCGTAACTGAAATAATCAAATAATCGTATAATAAATAATCATTTCATATTCGTGATTGTAACTGAAACCTGTTATTATTATATATTCGTATCCATACCCAGATCCGAAATTTCATATATATATATATATATATATATATACATATACATATACATACATGTACATACACAAATAATTTAATTTGAACACCAACCTCAGTCATCGTTATAATTCCTAGTTATAGATTTTTCAATTAAGCGTAAAGTAAAAATAAAGAATAATTGCACCGTGGAATCTGTTAAGATATTCAGTTATTTCATTACAGCGCTGCGAAATTACGCAGGAGTTGAGACAGTGATAAAAGCCAAATAAGTAGATAAATATATTTGGAACTCTGATAAAACAAAGCAAAATAAATGATAAAAATATAGTTCCTGATAGACCTCGCGTGATCGCGCAACATCTAACGAATCAGTAGAACTGCCATTTGATAAAATACAGTTTATCTACTGTAAAATATATTATACAGTTCAGTGACCATACATTCTTTTTCATTGTATGTACTGATATTATTATGCGGAAGAGGAAGATAACACGCACTGAAAGTGAATATCTATGATACTATGTTGGCCTAGAACGTAGTGTCTACATACTGTGTCTTAGAGAACTTTACCATCCAGAACTACAGCGTATCGTACAGTACTGGGGAGATTGTAGTCAAACGACTTATAATAACTACAAATATTCACGATGGCCCCTGCGAAATATAAAATAATAGATTTTTTGCTATTTTTGTCTGGCTATCTGTCTATAAACGTTGACGCTGAAACCAAACCTAGACCAACCGAATTGAGAGTCTGTTACTAGATAACAGTCGAATAGATTTTTGTTCATAGACTAAATAATCCAACAGCAATAAATGTTCATCAACGTCATATGTAAACCGTTAATAATTAAACACAGATGAGTAGGCAAAAGGCAGACAGCTGCATTTACAGAAAGAAACAATTTACGACTGATTGGTACTAATTAATTAGTTGCATTGATAATACAACTTAGTACACTAGATTTATTGTCATCACTGCACTCTTGCCTGTTGTTTATAGATTATTCTAGCTGAAGGACATATAAATAGATCAATAAAATATATAAAATTACATAACTCGTGCATCAAATATCTTAATTGTACTTAATGACCTCCGTGATTAAAACAAGAGATAGATGTGTGTGTTTGTGCGTTACGTTATAAAGATGACTTAATATGGGTAAATATTTAAGATAATTTTTATCTGATCGCGTGACCAGACGGTAAAATTTTAATAATAATAATAATAATTAAATCAGTTAATTATAAACGATTATTACAATTTACAAAAAAAAATAAACAAAACTGACATAACTAGCAATTGGAGTTGGCTCAGCTGTTTGCAACTCGGGACTAAGGTCCCGAAAAGAGCTGGTTTTTAGCCATTCCTTTCTAGGGTATTGTGTAAGAGATGCAATGGTCTGTCCCCCAGTCGCCAGGTAAAACTAACATTTATATTTAAAAAAAGAAAAGAAAGAAAATCATAATAGAAGGTTGAAAAACTACTCTTGCGTGTGTGCGCGTGATGGTATTTATAAATGAGATATGTCTGAAAGGGGTTTTTGAATAATGCAAAAAAAATCCTGTGGAAGATCTATTAAGGCGTTAATAAATAAAAATTTGGGTGCTTTTTGTAAGTCTAATGCAATAAATATATTTCCAACTGATGAAACTAAAGTCGCGATTGGTAGGAAGATAAAAGATAAAATAGAAAAAAGTACAAACAGTACAAAATGTAGAAAATATGAAATTTATAAAACGCCTATTTCCCAAATGAAGCGAATTCCTGTAGTATAGCACACTTATACACTTATTTTTGTAGGAATGTGGATTTTGCAAGAACAATGGTCAGCCACTTACGTGGTACTCGACCCATTCACTGCGGGATAGTAAAGGAAGGGTGCGGTGTCCCATACTACGGGCATTTTGCTGCCGACGGTGTGGGGCCACGGGTGACCACGCTCACACTATCAAGTATTGCCCTATAAATGATATTAAACCACAGTTTTTGAGGTAAATAAAGTTTTTTTATTTTATTTTATTGTTGCATGTCTCGTCATTTCCTATAGCGGTCGGCACTGGTGTCTCATGGTAACTGAGAAGGTCTAGACGTACTCTTCCAGACTTTTCCAGTGCGCATTGATTGAAGAGGTATCTAAACCTTTTGACCGTATTGGGACAGCTTAGAATACTGACCCCGATCCCATGCTGGTAGAACAGGATGTCGTAAGAGGCGTCTGATGCCAGCCTGCTTAGTGATAGGGCTTCACGTAAAGATTATATTGTCAATATTATTATTAAGTTATAAATATTATTACTAGTATTATTATCTTTCAGTAAAGTCTGCCACCCTCCTACTAGAGTCAACCGCCAAACAGCTCGTTGTGTTCCGGGTGGGGACTTGACAGCCAGTGTTTACTTTCTTTCTTCTTCTTTCTTGGCCAACAGCGCACTAGTGATTGCTTAAGTGCTACTAATGTCCGCGAACTACTATGGCCAATTACCATCAGTAGGCTCGTCTGCTCGTCTGTGGGCTATTTGCATTAAAAAAAAGACCAATGTCAGAATTTCTTTGACACTATCCACCACAACCCACACACACAGACAACAGACTAACCATTGCAATATATAAAAATAGCGACCCAATCGGTACAGCGGACTGAATTTATAATTTTCGAACAAAACAACAAAAACAATTGTTTAAATAACCACATTAACAAGTGACTGTTTTGTAGCTAATTATCAGATTTATTATCATTATTATTTCCGATATACAAGGACAACTTACGTGTAGTTGTCGTTGTACCTGTGTCGAAAAATTAAAACGTTTTTTTATTGTGAATGAAGTTTATTCAAACGGAATGTACACTGAAACTACTTAAGCTATGTTGTGGGGAGTTGTTTGATTCCTTTGCAAAAAAAAACTTCCAGCGAGAGCCAATTCAATATTTGAATGTTAGATTTAAAAATGTCATCGTAATTTTATTTTCTATCAAACAAATGACTCAATTTCGAAAAACTTAGAACGAACGAAAAAATTAAAAACTTGAAATCATTAGGATCAACTTTTGGACACTTGGGAAATTTCAATTCACAACTCCTCGAATGGGACGACTTTTTTCTTGATGACAATATATACATTTGCAGTAATTGTCTGACGTGATCTCAATAAACTATTGTGGATAACAACAGCACCGATCTACCAAAACTCACTAGTTTCCTATTTTAGGTAACACTTTTATTAGGATAAGTTTGGGCCAGTTCTTCAGGGTTTAACTGTTGCGATGAAAGCTTCCAACTATCGTACAGGATCACAACTAACAGTCCTATGAAGGGCTACTCTTTATTATTGTGCCAATTCTGTAATGCAGCACGTGGCGTATTCTTTGCTCTATTTAAATTTTTACAATATAATAAACGAAACGATGTTAGAGCAAAATTAAATGACCCCAAAACAAATTAATAACCAACTTGAAAACAGAACTTTAATTTTACATTATATTTTGGAGCTCTAGTAGTAAATTAATTTGAATTTGGAATTTTTGAACAATCGCCCACATAATTGAGTTTGAAGTTATCTGTATTAACAAATGGCGATTTCATAAGTAACACTTAATTAACATTGTAACCTAAGAATCAATTAACATCCTTTAATTCATCAATTAACATCCATAACGTTTATTTCCAGGTGATTGCTGAAGCTTAATACGACAGGGATTGCTTCTCAATTATCAACTTTATTCAGCAAGACGTAATCAAGACTTTACACATTTGAGTAATGTGTTGTAGTACCATCACTTAAGTTTTATAAATAAATAAAGTTTTGAGCTATATAAAATATTACACTATTTTATTATCGCCACCTATAATACTTTGTTCATAATATTGTTGTCCTCTCCATCATAGCTAGGCCCATACTGCCAACGTCTACCCATAAATGTCCCATCGGAGGCCACGGGGTCTCCGCTCATAATGAGAGCTGATAAGATCATAATCCACGACGCTGGCAGGAGTACGTTAGTAGTTAGAAGATTTCATAACACAGAACATTATAAATCGCTCTAGAAACATTTGTTGTTAATTTCAAATATACCTAAAATAGGTAAATGCGGAATCCAAGCCAAACCTTAGACTTACGAGAGATATAATGTAAAAGTTTGTGTAATAGTAAATACGTAATTTCTATATGAAATATGTAGTAACCCCTGCAGTTACCTTTTGTAATTTTTCCTGTTATATTTCTGTGTGAATTAATTGTTAACTAAATAAATAAGTACTTAAGTTTAATTAATATAACTATGAGTAACTGACAGACAATAAACAGCATAAGTCGATGAGACCACGCATATAAGCTGTGAGGCAGAATTTATTAAAATCCACACTTAAAATGGGCGAATGTGGTGTTAATATGCTTAGATGAAATCATTAAGCACACGTTCATTGTAAACTGTATAATAAACATCAAACAGGTCTAAGACGATAGCATCACGAGTAAAATATAGATTACTGACGTCTGCCGATCAAATCCCATTTATGTTTTCATAATGGGAATAAAATAACTACGCATTGACGATAAATAAACGTGCTGGCACACACAATAACCAGCAAATTGAACCAATTTCGCGAATCTCAAAACATACTCAAAATACCTGTTCTCAAATTAGAACTGCGACATGCGTAAGCTGAATTACCTACCTATACAATTACTTGATATTAAATTTTATTCCGTACTCGCAATATTATTTATAATAGTACAATATAATACAATTACTTTTAAACACCGCTTATGGGATGTATAAATTATTTTGCATCCTTAAAATTAAAACTAATTTTACTGCTATTGATTTCTTTATTAATAGCCCACGAGCGAGCTACGAGCCACATGATTGTAAGTCATCGACCCCGTCCGTGGCCATCTGTAATACCAAAAGCATTGCTAGTAGCTGTAGTTACTTAGGTTTAGAATAAGCGTAATATAGTTTTTCTGGTGCGAAGCGAGGGCAATTTGCTAATTAGAAATATGAGTAACATAGCATTAAATTAATTATTATCAAAGGCATTCGAAAAGGCTACTTAATTCTTCATAAACAGGGAGCAAAATAGCTCTTTGATCCCTAGGGATGAAAGTGATTTGAATTTGAAATGTGGACATTTTTAGTAAAAGTTCCAATTACCAAAAAGATAAATCAAGAACATTCACGGATTGTCAAAAATATCAATTTAACAGAGGCTACTCCGAGCCTATCTGTCTGTCTAAAGAACATTTAGAACCATCATCCCTGCCGGCAAATGATCAAATTTGTCAAAAACGAATCCTTAGACACCGTTTTCTAAGACTTGTAATTGTCAAGTTGTCAACTGTAACGGATGGTAATAAGAAAATTGTTACTATGTATTTTCATAATTGTTCGAATGTTAACATTAACCTCTAATTATTTCTTTGTTATGTCTAATTTTTCCTATAATTTTATGTAAATAAATGAACGTAATATTCTTATTCATAAGATGCACTTACTTATTTTCTCATAGCGGGTAATAAAACGTAAAGTGTCCACTTCAGGAGCAAAACTATTTTAAGCTCGAGTACTTTGAATCCGTTGCTGCGTTCAAGATTCTACATTAGAATCCTTCAATTCAGATTCAAAAAACACTCTTACCTTAAAAATAGTTCTTTGCTCCTTTGGTAAACAATGGACTAATATAATTTAAACAAATAAAATTTAATTGCCGCATGTATGAAAGGTCATCACTAGAGAACGGTTCGACCGATTTGGATGATTTTTAGTAGTTTTGTTCATAATTATCATGATAAAGTTTGTATACAATAAAATATTTGGAAATCCACCAAAGGGAAATTTAAATAATATCTTGGTACAAATATCTCAATAACGAATGTGAGGTTCGGTTTGACAGTTCTGGTTAACGAAATATTCGGTTGGTTAAATCACTTCTCGGTTAACGAATAACGCACAGCCTAAACCACTGGAAATAAAGACATGTTATAAAATAAACGTAAATAATATTTTTTGCTAAACGCAATTCTCATTATTTTCATTAGTAAATTGCACCCGAGTGCAGTCCGGTCGGGTCGCTAGTTACTGACAAATAAATAAGGAAATAATCAAGGAAAATAAGTAAAGATTCCAACCGCTATATGCATGTTAAAAAATCATAAACTCCCTACACATTATCTTACACCGTTTCATTTCCCTATACTGTTATAATATGTAACAAACTGAGTATTATGTATATTGGACATATATAGCAAGCAGCAGCAGCGACCTTTGCGACGCAATCGAGTGCAGATGTACTTACTTGATTGGCTGCTATATTCCCTACAGAATGAAAACAAGAGTTAGAAATAGATCAACATAATTAACAAGTCTTATTAGTTATTACCAGGTCATTATACATTATAGGCCGGCAATACATCGGCGACCTCCTGGGTCCATTTCCGGGTTTCCACTTGTTACTATTAAAAGCAGTAAGTGATCACTACAATCAGACTCGTGTGGGTTATGATTCTGTGCTGCTATTGTTTCCAGGCGTAATTTCCGATTCAGAGCATTTCGTAATTTCTATATTGTCTCCTATAAATTATGGATTAGGACCGTTTTTTTGTTATCATTTTTTAACTTTAGGTTGTGTAGGTTTAACGATAAGGTAAGGGGATGCGTAAATAGTATTCTAAAATTCAATTTTTTTTATTATTTTAGTAATAAAAATAAAAATATATATCATACATCCTGTCTGTAAAATACGACAAGAAACATATGAGCAAATATCAACCAATTATAACAACTCAATGGCAACTAAAGCTGTCAGGACCCCTGTTATTTATTATTGACATTACCGACCTACCATTCATGACAGAATACAAGTACCCCTTATTCGCGTTTTAGCTGTAATAATTGCAGAGGAACCGGCCATCAGTTATAATAATGAAATTAATATCACTATTGACTACATTGTACCTTGATCAAACATAATAATTTCGACGTAAAAAGATCAATAACAAAGTATATTCAATATAGAAATAAAGCAACTAAAAAGTTTAACCTAAATATACACTAAGTTTATTTAATTATCTAGGCACATTAAATATCGAATAATTAAATTTTCATAACAGTGTAGAATTTTCTATGACATTGAATAAACATCTATCATAATATAACATAATATTAAGTTATGATATATAAAATATAATGTTATAATTATAATGTAAAATACTATTATATTTAATAATTTGCATGCCTAATTGGCTTATTGTGAGATTCCATACTTGATAGTTAGGACCTCCTGTGACCACAATTACTGTAAATAAATAAATTATCAATAGCATTACAATTCTATATGTATGCAATCACAACAGCTTTAACGTTCGATACGTTCGAAGAAAATTTGGTGTAACAACAAACAAACGAACATGAGTGATCCTATTAAGCTTCTGTTTTCTTCATTGGATGTATGTACGCAATCGTAAAAACTGACGCGGAAATCGTAACTCGCATCTTCCAATGTTTCATTAGTATGTTCGTCCTTGTGGTGGATTATGTTCGACGTCGGTTGTGACAAGACGTTATCGTTGACGAGCGAACACGTAACGCATTTATTATTTTTCTACGATAAAGAACGGATTCAGTACGCTGTAGTAATTGTTTTGAATTGAAACACATGCAGCAGTCTTGGATTTTTTTTTGTCTTTATTATTTTCTGTGTAACTTAAACGATAAAGAACGGATAAAGTACTCTGTAGTAATAATGGTTTGAATTACAAAAGTACCCGCTGCATTATTTTATGTTTCTTCTTATTTCCTTTGTAACTTGGAATACGTTAAATGCATGAGGAATGAAAGAACTTGTGTTATTATTATGCAATTTACTAGAATCCATGATACGTGTTGTACATCAAGGCTAAGCCTTTTATTATATCTATAACCACTGCTACATAGCTAATATGGAAAAATTATAAGCGCCACCATCTGTCCTCCAAGTTACGAACAGCTATGTATCGATTTGTTTCTTCCGTTATAAATTGCACAAAAAGTCTTTTGGCGACTTTCACACTTACGCCAAAATACGAGATAATATCTCCCTAATATGTTGCTAGTACTATCTTAAACACTCATTAGATTTCTCCATAACTTGTCAATGCTTTAAAATATTCTCTCGTGTCTGACTCCTTTTTATAAATCCGATCTACTCTTATAAAATTTGCCGGTCTAGATAACGCGGCTCTTGACTATGTGAAATATGATTTTGCGCGAAAGCGATATCAAGGAAAACGTGCAGCAGTAGTCGTACTTTAAATATAACTGGTTGTAAAAATATGATATTAATATGTTAATAAACATTTTATCAACCAGTTACTAAATAAATTCGTTGCGATGACAAAACTAAAATTGAAGCAAGAAAAACCGTAAAATAGGTATTGGACGCATGAAAGACCGTAACTAAAAGAAACATTATTGTGTGGAGCGGTATCGTATCGTATCGTAACCTCGATATTTACATCATCGACGTTAGATGATAAGCGGATTGGCCACGTGAAACGATTGTACTATAAAAAATTACGTGCGAGTTACCGAACGCCATGTTTCGTTCGCGTGATAATAAATTGACGTGTAGGTAATACCGTAATCTTCGTTTAGTACGTACTGTATACCGTAAGTACGGTTGTCATAATCGTCAGCGAATTATCAAGGATCATAAAATACAATAATAACCTAGTTTTGACGTAGTACTCCCACACGGAGATTCGGGTTCAAATCCTGCACGATCTCTAATTTTTCAACATTATGTGTGGAAAAAATTATCACTTGACTACAGCGAAAGAAAACTTAATCAGAAAACTGTATACACGACTTTTATTCTTTCTTCTTTATTGTCCTCAAAGGTATGTTGAGTCGGTCAATCGGCGTTTGATCAGTGTAGTGGACTATACTAATAAATAATAATATATAATAACATTTTTTTCATACCCGACCTTGTAAGAGGCAGCCCAAGCCCAACTGTAAAACGGTTATGATTTGTGCTTTGCTTGGATTTTGACAATATCTGAGAAACGAGCAGACTGGCCATCCGATGATAAGTGATCACCCCGACCATGGATATCCAAAAGGTACATGCCGGATATACTACACTGCAATAGCACACGTTTATATTATCAGTCTTAAAAAACGCAAATCATGAAACGGCCTCCAAGAGGTTGTAGGGCAGACCACTCCAACATAATGCTGGAAGAATACTGCAAGAAGTAACTCACTTTAAATACCTAGAGAGTGTAGTTAGGCCTGACAACACCTTGACATCAGAAATCCCAACACGCACAGCACATGCAATGAAACTAGGTGCTGCTACAAAAAGCATATGAGAAAATTAGACATTTTCCACCTTCTTTGTCTACGCTCCATCCTGCGCATCAAGTCGCAAGATCGTGTACCGAATACTGAAATGTTGCGCCGCGTCTGCATGCCCAGCATTGAACTCTTATTATGAAACACCAGCTGAGATGGAGTGGACTCGTCTGGCATATTCATGACGAGAGACTACCGAAAAAGGTATACTACTCGATACTCTCCTCTGGAAAAAGGAAACATGTCGAGCAATACCTCCGCTATAAACACCTGGTAAAACGTCACCTCAAGCTATGCAACATATCACCAGATACCTGGGAGGGGCTTGCTTCACGGAGATCGGATTGGCTCCATCGTACATGAAAGTGCCCACAAATTCCGAGAAAAGCGGCTTGAACATCTTGACGCAAAGCGCCAACTTCTTAAAACTTAGCACAAGCCCTCCTATACGTACACATACAACTCTGCTGGTCAGCTATACTGTGCACCATGTGACCAAATATTTAAATCAAAATCTGGTCTCGCTAATGTAATTGTCGGATACGGCAACATCATCATCAGCACACGTTGAAACCATTTCACAATTGATTATAAGAGTTAAGTCGTAAGTTACCTATGGCTAGCGAGACAGCTCAGTATTAGTAAACGCTACGCACGTATAAAGACAGAGAAATCACAAGCATTCCAATTATTGCAGGATGCCTTGTAGTATTTACAATACTTACATGTTTTTATATCTAGTATTTTGGCACTCGCATAGTTTGTAACACTTATAGTACTCCTTTGGTTAACTTCTTTTATAATTCCTGTATCTTTTAACCATTTATTCTGTAATTTCTTTATATATTTTATTAGTTAATGTTTTGTTATTGTTGTCAAATGTTTGACAAATGTTCTAAATTATTGTCATCATGATTACTTTTATTTTTAACTTGTATAATTTTTATCCTTTTTGGTAATTTTCTTTATTAAGGCTGAATAGAAATTTTAAATTTGTAAATAGAACATAATAAGAAGATCATTCCAGAAGATTCGACATATAAAAGGCGAGCTGTGACTCTCTATCGGACTCTCTAACAGTCTCTCTCAGTCTCTCGCGTGTTGGTCACAACACTGGTAGCTTGAAGCAGTTACTCGCGTGTGGGTCGCAAGTCTTGGATCTCTACACTACCAGTCTCTATCAGTCTCTCTCGCGTGTGAGTCGCAACTCTTGGATCTCGACGCTGACAGTCTCTCACGTGTGGGTCACAACAGTGATAACTTGAAGGAGTCTCATGCTGATCTACATACTTCGTGCGCCTTAACGCACGCTCCAGTCGCCGAGGTCTCCGTGCGCTGAACGCCGGGGACTCCGGTAGTCTCGTGCGCCCTAAACGCACGCTCCAGTCGCCGAGGTCTTCGTGCGCTGCCCGCCAGAGAAGCGACGGGCATACCTTCTTACTTACAAGTGACCTTCTTTTTAGTTTCTTAATCTTGTAACTACTGTATTTTAGTCATTGTAACCGCCAGGAATTCTTAATCCATTATATCTTCTAAAAATACCTAGATCTTTTACTATAACATTACAGCCTTTAGGTGCGTTTTCCATCTTGGATTTCAGGCGAAGGACTTCTATTTCTAAACTTCTTGTTATCTAAAATTATAATAGAAGTTTTCCTATTCAATATTAGCATCCAATGCGAATAAATTTATTCATTCCTAATGGCCCTCTTCTTCAAGTTTGATTAATGCTCTATTGATGATCTAATAATTTTTCTTTGCTCAAAACCTACTATCGCAGAAATATATTAAGCTACTAGTAGATCGATGTGTCCCTGAGTTCGGCCACATTTAAAAGTTTGAATTTGTTGAAAGGTTTTTTGATGAAACAATAATATTATCCCAGTACTAGAGACCGCTCCTAAATTACTAGACGATGTCCAAGAGGGGAAGGTTGTAGGGTCATGACCCCGTTTTCAAAATCGTATACGTCAAATTATGCCTTATACCATATAGAAATAGACAATTTACGAAAATTTAATGAATAAATAACTTCCTGGTTAAATCCTTAATTGCTTTCACATTCATTTATTATACAATGAAGTCAGTAGTGTACATAACACTAATAATTAATTAGTAATATGAACTCCCCTAAAGGCTGCAACCGTTCCTATTGTTACTTGCTTTTAAGTTTAGACCCCTTTTGTTTTAATGATATCTATATTTTTTTATTAACAGTACTTTAATAACCTTATTATGACAGAGTTACAAGGGCATTTGTAACACATTGTTTGATTACAGTAATCTCATAAATCAAACTCACAATGGTAATTATTATAGTTAATCTAACCCTTTGTTGTTGTTAAATTTACCATAATATGTAATAATAATCTTAACACTGAATCGGCCATAACACTGATTTGTAAGAACACGGTCCTAATAATGACAAATGAGTTATTGGAATACAAGATGTTGATTGCCAGACGCGATTGAAACTAAATAAAATGTTTACTGGTGTGTACATGAGGCTGCTGAAAAAGAATTCTATTATAGGATAAGAAATTAGTACCTTTGTACAAATTTATATTACTTTATTTTATTATTATTTTATTTTCATTGTGTTTAAAAATTTAAAATTAATAAATACCTACTAAAAATTAAAGTAAACAGTTAGGTAGGGTGCTGTTTGTAAATTATTATTATTTAGAATCTGAATGTCAGGGTTACCGTAAGTTTCAGAGTCTATATTGGCTCTGTCACAACTATGTGTGACGTATCGGTGAAACTGCGTTATTCGTCTAACGGTCTCGATCGATGACGAACGACAAGCGACAAGCTGTAACATATAATTATTCTTAAAGCGAATACATCCGCAATACGGAACGCTATACCAGGAAATCAGATTTGGTTGATTTCTGAAAAATGACTGACACAATTATTTACATCGTCCCAAGGTTACTTCCAGCAAATCGAATAAGGGCAACAAAATTAGATGTTGTAATGAATATTAGTGATGCAATGCACATATATATACATACATATGAACTGTAGAACTGAGAACTAAGAACTCAATTAACTTACTCGCGCTAAGAAAGCCATGGCGATAGTTTAAAAGTGTTGTATGAAACGATGGCCTTACAGCTCTGTTTACACGCCACTTTTCATTTGGACTAACGCTATACCTACTCGTAGGTCAGTGACGCTACTCGCTTAGCTGATACATGACTGTGTTCTTGTTGGTGTAGGTAGTTTATTTAATTTTATTGTATTTAGATGTTTACGTCAACCACACGCATACGATACTACTAGACAGGTCGGTATATCGTAGGCTCGTGCGGTCAGAGTCGGGGATTTTCACGTAGATTTGTCTTTCTATAGCTACTGCAATTTGCTAGGAAGGCAAAGTGAGACCATTAGAAGTTGCACAAGGCATTGTGTCTAAATTTTTTAATCTAATTACTGAACTTCGCAGAAGACCCGCTGAGTGATCGTCATATTGGCAACTATCATGATTAATATAATCATTTATTATGGTTAAATTAATCATAAAATACATTTCCAATAGTATCGGGCGTCGTTACCTTGCGTAAATTCATTGTGATTGAGTTAAAACAATTAATGCAACAACGATTTTTGCAAACTAGATTAATATTGACTTCATAGTCATTGATTATGTTTAAATTACGGGTAAATTAATCACAAAACTTTATATTACAATAATCTCACCGCGGAATTATAGAAGTACTATGCTATTTAAATATTTATATAGAGTATCGGTAAGTTTATTAGTAGCTGGTACAGTACTTACAGACCAAGAGTAGGTATTAGAAGCAAAAAATGACGTGCATAAGTGTATTTACAGAATACCCGATATAATTAAATGATTTTGAATGAAGGACTAGAATGTTTGTATCCGGATGTTAAAAACAAACAAACAGCAATCAGAATTTGATAAAACCATTCAATGTCGGAGACATAACCAAATATTTTCTTTTGAATAATAAATAGTCAATTGTATTAATTTTACTCTGAATAATACAGAAATTTTGTCACATATGTACTTTCTAAGCTGTTTAAGTCTACAAGCGTCAATGCATAAAGAGAGCATGAAATTATTTAATTAAGATAAGTAGGTGGTTGTGTTGATTATGATAGCCATCAAACGAACCGACTGCCAACCATAGTCATTCGTTACACCAGAGATATCATGACAGCAAGCTGGACTTAAAGGACACTGTACGCGCTTGGCAACTCTCTCCGACATAACCAGTGAAACATGTAAAACATTGCAAGGTAGATATGATAATAGATGATGAATATAAGGCGTAATTCAAAAGAATTAAGTCCAAAAATAGATAAAGATTAGGGCAATACAGGGATTAATATCCAACATGTTGCATGTTGACATTTGTTTTATATAATTATTTGGTACACATCATATAACTACAAGAACCAGAGCAAGCATGCAAAATTAGTAAAAATGCTTTACTTATTCCTAATCAAAAATTTCTTCCATCAGGTCCAAACTGGTGATGTTATTCAAATAATAATTTGAATACACACTCATACATTTAAATAGTACATAAATAATTAAGGCGAATAATATCATCAAATTAAATATATAATAATTAGATTATTTAGTAATAATTACATAATTAAAAGATGTTCTGAGGAGTTTCTTTCGTTGTGTCTTCTCCTCATTGTTAAAGCACCATTTCGAAACGGTGGTAGAAGCAAAAAATGACGTTCATAAGTGTATTTACTGAATATCTGTATGATTAAATTATTTTGAATTTGAATTTGAAAATAACTTTTGATACTTTATTTGATATATATATCATAGAGTTAATATAATACGTAACTCTATGGTATATATATATATATATTTATATATTAAAGTTATAAAGTGAGACAGTACTCTGTACGGGAATAATCCAACTGATCTAATTCAAGCAGGTGACGGATTTAGACCGACCCACTTAACATTTCAGCTTGTACCACTTGGACTTATAGATAAGATTTGAACTAAAAGAACCTATTAAACCTGCTTTAACCATACTTAGTCTCGTAATGTAAACATTCAATCGGTAAGCTTCCAATAATTTTCCTACCAAACAAATGTTTTACTATAAAAATAATTCAACTAAACATGTTTTCTTTCTTCCACTGAAGGAAATATATCATCCAATGATCTGTCATCATGTTGTTACATATAATACTGTATTATCAAATTATTATGCAAATCAAATACGAAACTATTTAATCTTTTATAAATATATCGCAAAATAAGTAAGTAAATACACACCTAGCTATCGACTTTTTTCAAAATTATTTTAATTTCACGGATTCAATCTACACACTATGCTTTGACTTACCAACAGTTTGCATAAATAACAATTACAATACACCTACATATATAATCAGGCATTAGGTCCGCCCATTGTTATTTAATTAGTAAATTTACAATAAACAGTGAATAAATGTATATAGTTAATAATTCCGTATTGTACTTCACAGGAGCAAGTACCTTATGTATGTATATTAGAGCTAGTGTAAAGTACAATATATTAGTAACGTGACAAAGGCGTTTTGATAATTAACAAAAACAAAAGCAGGTACCTAAAACAGCACGAATACAGTAAAACAATATATTGTACAGATAGAGGCAATTCAGTTAGTATTTATACTTGAACTTTTAAATTGTTATAAGTGCCACCAACGTCGAAACTGTATTATTTTTTGTCGATTTGTACTATATACGTTTAAGAAATCGCTTCAGAAAAACAAACGCTTTACGCTGAGAAATAGCACTACACTGTTTTAGGATTGGGTTTTTCTCCTTCTGTGAATCAGAACATTATTAACTTATAATTTTTTTATTTATGGACATATTATTTTGAAGATTTATTTACTTGTCGCAAAAAGAGTAAAAAACATGACGTCAATGGCCAGTACCTATTTTATTATAACGTGTATCCGAAGCCGTGCGGAATAGGATTGCAACCGAATGCATAATTCATATAGGCGTCGCGACGCGCGCCATCCTGCGGGAACACATTGGATTTGCATGCAGATATAAATTGCAAATTGGAAATGGCAGTGATACCGCCGACTACATTATTTAAAAAACGAGGTCTTTTTTTGTGCAAACCAGGGATGTTATGGAGCTCCGTAACCGTAACCGAAACTATCGGATATCCGTTATAAAAATATATCCGAAACCGTAAACGAATCTGATAAAAAAGTTTCGGATAAAGGCAGAGACTAAATAAAGCACGTTATGACTTGTTTGCGGTGACCGAGCCGATACATTAGCAGCGTCATTCCCATTTTAGATAGTTTTTATTATTTATTTTGTTTTTCTGTCAATATAATACACCCATAAAACCTAGAAACAAAGTCAAACTTTGTAAATACATTATATTTTTTAGAAGTCGTTAATCATCTAATATCCGGAACCGAAATTATCCGAAACAATCTGAAAATCCGAAATAATTTCATATCCATAACCGTAACCGAAATCGGTATAATATTATTCATATATCCGTGTCCATATCCGGATCCGAAATTTTATATCCATAACATCCTTAATGCAAACCACCTCACAGTGGCCTCAAATGAATTCAGCGTTTCAGTCTAGTCTAGAATTTTTGACTTTGATCGCACTGCGTAAATAACGTAAGCAGGTGATGTGAAATTTAAAATATACAATAAAAAACCAAACGAACTTACGTGTAAGAATCGTTCGTTATAATTAAACGATATAATTAGATCAAAGATTTACGCCAATTGTACAACATTTTCGTACAAATTAACGTGCTTTTTAAGTCTATACGCGACAAACGAGCAACTCCGACGCTCCGACGGCGTAGAATATAAGATACACATAAAACACTTTTCACCATTATTTCTAAAAGAACGGTAATAGCTATATGACCACCATGGACGAGGGCTGTCGGGAGTATATAGGTATGTGGTATTAAGCCCAGCGACCTTAAATATAATAACCTCACCTGATGTTCTGCAGAGTGCACGACTCGTAGCCAAAGTTGACCTTGACTGATTTGGGTTTAGCTCCTTACACTCCAAAATAAAAATATTTAAACCTAAAATTATTCAACACCAAGTAAGTTTGCGAATATACCTATATAAACATTTTTGGTTATTGCAAGATTTTGGAAAGTATTTATCTAATAAAGTAATAACATAATATGGTCTGCGGATTCTTTCTCAGCCCGCAGGCATCAATGACATTTCTAATGTTATTAATGTCCACAGACGAAGATGATAATTTATTATCAAATGACCAGTCTGCTCATTTACGCGATTAAAACATGAAACTGACGCCGAACTAAAAAATTCTTTAATCCCTCATGATTATACCAGAGCAACGGCGGTTACCTAATAAATATGGAATTAATATTCGTACAAATATAATGTTTACTCTCAGTGTGGAGTACGACGTGTATATAATATTGATTGTTAACGACAAATATGCCATTTCTGAACATAAAAGTATTGAGTAATAACTCGGCAATTATATCTATAGTAAACAATAACTACACGGGCCAATGTACTTAACTGTTAGTGTTTTTACTTAAATAGAAAGAAGAGAGTCATTATTTATAACTAAAAAAATATCGCTAGCGTTATCCTATCCTTATACGCACCTTTAGAAAGAAAGTGACTTAACTCAAAATTCCTGAAATTCCAGATTTTACTATAAATTTACTTAAAAAGCCTACTCTAAAACTCCATGGTGAAAAAGAGCCCGAATTATGAGTGAGAAAGGGAAAAAGGAAAAACCTCATACATCAGTCTCTTTAAATTTACTCAAGACCATAAATACATTTTTGAAAACTTTCTTCGTCATTTCCCATAAATTGCAATTTTTGAGTTAAGTCCCTTTCATTCTAAGGGTACGATATTGTAGTTTTAGGTACTTACGTGTTTCTATATGTAATATTTTGGTACTCGCCTATTATGTGACGAATTTTCTGGAATGATTCTTTTCCATGTTCTTTTTTTGTGAATTTAAAATTTCTCGTCAGCCTAATAAATCTTGTTACCAAGGAGGGCGAAATCGTACATATTAAAAATAAAAATAACTACGATGACAATAATTAAAGACATTTGCCAAATACTTGACTATAATAACAAAAAATTCATCGTAAGATACAATTTTTCCGAAAAAGTCAAATAAATAAGCGAGAAAATATGTTTTTCGACTAATTAAATCAGATATAATCAACTCAATATCCAAACCGAAATATTTTTTCTACACAATCCTTTTCACCTAAGCTTTTCTTGCTTATCAGTTATCCAATATTTCGTGTGATGAATTTTTGATACATATACTAAAAAAATAATCTATTGATCCGAGAGACAACACTTTTTTTATATATAGTTTGCAAAATAGACAAAAACGATGTCAATCCGTATGTCGAGTTAAAAAAATGTTGCTTAACCATATGGATAGCACATTTTTAATATGAATAACAATGCCACTTATAATTAGCGCCATACGCCACTCCGACTGGTTATAAGCCTTATGAATGTAGATAATATGCAAAATTTTCTTTCATCAGTCTACCATACTCATATACATATAACGAATTGAACTATAAATTCGCGCTAGCTTAAATATATCTATCATAATACAATGGTACCATCGCTCAGTATCAATTACACAGCCAACACTATACACCATAATACACAGATTTATGCAATGTTTGCGCTTCACTTTGCTACATTGTCGTCCACGGTGCGTGAATTGCAACGTGACCATATAATCAACTTCATAAATATTTATGTACTATTGAAATTTCAAGTTTAGAAAAACTCAACACTGAACGCGATATCAGACAGGTTCAGCTTATATTCGTAAGAATAATCTAAATTCAAGTCTGGAAATAAACGCAGAATGGGTTACTGAAGTCTGATACTAAATCAACTTTTGGTAGTAAGCATTTCAGTAATAATAGAAGTAGATCGAAGGGCGGTTTCCAGCCGAAAAACATTGGCTCGAAGACCTGCTGCGGTGAAGTAAGTTATCCTAAAAAAATTTGTACGCTCGAGGAAATTTCCTTCTTCTCAAAGTTACTCTAGACCAGGTTGATTACGACCTTAGGCTATTTTGAGAAGTGACTCGCTTCCAACAGTTTATGGTTACATACGTTGTGCTAATTTACTTGGTGGAAGTTATAACTTTGTTAAGGCAAATAACTAAGAAGTTTTTATACTTGTTACTTCTCAGTTCTGGTCGTTAAGTTATGCAAAACGCTACCTTCTGCTGTAACAGATTCTGAAACATTTTAAATGTTTAAAAATACGCGTTACAGATTTTTCCTTAGCTAACGTTTCATGATAATGATCTATCTTATCTGATTAGCAAATGTTTTTTGTTTTAAATTACGATATATTGTAATATTATATATAGCATCTTTGTGCTTGATGTTCATTATTATTTAAGTATGCACTAAGTGTGCCATTTTTTTGGCCTACTGGAAGCAATTATGATATTCAAGTAGTATCCTTGTACAAACTTTTCATACATATTTTATTTCCATCAAACATATTTATATTAAATAAGTTTATGGTTTGTACAAAATCAATAAATAAATATTATAAATCAACAAAAATAATATGAAGAAAAATACCGTTTAATTAAGCATTAAGATTGTAGGTAGTGCCATTACGTACTTCCATCTAAGTTTCCTATCAATTGATTAATCGACAATGTTTTTTTCAACGATGATTCCATAATGATGGATGATGTCTACTCGACTTGTTTTATGTAGTTCATGGGTTTTATTTAATTCTAGTAACGTTAAAGAGATATGTTTCCCTTTGATCCCACATAAATTTCTTAATTATCTGCTGAGGGGATCTATTAATGGGAAAATGTGTGATGAGTAAATTTAATACAAATTCACTGATGTAACCAATTGATGCTATTGTGGTGACTAATAATGATAATTAAGGATAGGCAGTTGCCCATAAATAATAATAGGTGGTACCCGTGGTACGAGTATATCGAGTTGAAGTCACATAATTAATGAACTCATGCAACTCGTTTGAAAACGTTTTGAAAGTAGGTACAAGATAGTCCGCTATTCCTTAAAAAACCATTTTGGATGTTTTCTCAACAATGTTTCCAGAACTTGTGCTTCTGTATGTGTAATCGTTTTGTTAGAATGCTAGAATCTTTATAGCGAACTAATTTCATAAAAGAATCAATTCCGGATATAAACACCGGCGCTACTTAAAGGATAGGTAAATGAACTTTGCTTCAAAATAATTGCTAAGATATTGCTTATACTGACACTAAATAAATTAATAAAATAAATATTATTTGAAGAACGACGAACAAAATACCAGTTGTTTGTACTGCACACGAAGTAAGGAATTCTTCATGTCCGTAGGCGTATAATGCAAATAATATTGCAGTTAAATATTTTTACTTATTTACATATTACAAACAGCCTCTTCCATTATAATAAGAATTAATTCCATAATAATAAGAATATAGTGGTTTAGTGGTACATTGAAAAAATGAAAGGTTTTAGTGTAATTATCGACAATGAAGTAATCCTGTTAATAGTGCCATTACCTCATTATTATCAGAGATTATAAAATAACAAATACATCTGTTCCTGTTTAATTAGAAAAATAGGTAATAATTACGAACACGGAAAGTTCCCACTCAACTTAACTATTAGTCATTACTGACAATAATTCTGCTTTCATTTTTATCGGACACTAATTGAATAAGAGTTTCTTTAGCAAAACCGGTAAACAGATTACGCCCTTAACCTCTACAAAGTCAGCTTTACTGTGCATACATAGTTGTAATGGAGCAACGGCGGTCTCAGTGTAAACTAAATTATGATTCACCCACACGCACGTTGAAATATGCACCACACAAATGCATCTTGCCGTCTACCTACCAGGGATGTACGGAGCTCCGTAAGCGTAACCGAAACTATCGGATATCCGAAATAAAATTATATCCGTAATCATAACCGAATCCGATAAAAAAGTTTCGGATAATTTGGGATAGCGGCAGAGTAAATAAAATACGTTGTGACAGATTTTCACCGCCGGAGCCGATTTACACTAGCCGCGTCGTTCACATTTAAGACACTTTTTATTATTTAACTTTTTAAGGTTATTGTTTTTTTCTATGATTACAATACTACATAATAACTAAAAATTAAATCAAACTATTATCTTGTAAATACATAATATTTTTTTCCAAGTCGTAAATCATCTAACATCCGTAACCGTAACCGAAACCGGTAAAACATTATTCCGTATCCATATCCAGATCCGAAATTCCACAACCATACATCCCTACTACCTACCCCCGCTAACTCCTACACCGACAGCAGCCGGGCGGCCGCATCACAGTCTACCGTTGTATGATCCAACTTGCAAAATCCTAAGTCCAAAGACATCAAAGTAAAATCAACTTTAACTCCACTGTTGATATCATTATTTTGAAAAACATGACATTGCACTTGAGATCAATATAATTCATGAAGCAATGTAAGCATTAAACGCACACATGCACACAATGTGTATTGACGCTGCAACGCACATAGCTACACGATTATACACAGTCCACGCGACGCCATATTTTGTTGCAGGGATATTACGACAGCAAGGGTTTCTTGTATTAACTATAATACGTTCGCCATCGAGGATTGATGGTAGAATTAAGTATACATTTTAAAGGTGTTCATTTATAAATTAATAAGTCTGCATCGAATTACTACAGAAAAAAAGTTAACTTTTTAATTTTTATACCGGTCAAGTTATCGTTTAAATATTTGTTTTTTATTAATAATTAGTATTTCGCCTATCGTTTGTTAACTGAATTGGGTCGAAGAAGGTTTTTGAGAAGCTTCTTCATATCCCGACTAAGTCATCGGATCAGCAAGTCCGATGATGAGCAGTTTTACTAGAAGAAATGCTTATATTTGTTTAAGATTAAGGTTAAGTTATCCTTGACACTGTTTAATGTAACTCATTAATTGATCTTAATCTTTTATTTATATAAAATATATTACGTATACAATCTGTTTATTGCGACAAGCCTGTTATTAAAGTATGCCTTTAATAATCTTATATCGTCATAGTTTGTTCACCAAAACACTGTTTATATTATTTACCTGCAACTTATAGGTACATAAACAATGTATAGAGTAGGTATATTTTGAAGCGCAGTTGTTTACAATATCGTGGACTGCATCACATAAATATATTATTATTGTTATCATCTAACGTCATCATAATTATATTTATTTTTAAAGCATTTCTAGAATGATCATTTCGTACAATGCTTGACTGATTGATAACAAATCAGAATGTGGCTCCGTTATTGGCGGGAGTTATTACTCTATAATATGTATTTTTTCGACGTTCAGAACTATAATTATTAGTCTCCGATATTGAAAAATCAAATGTTAACCTATTTAAAATAATAATTGTGTTGTGTATCTATGATAGTGATTCCATATCAAGACATGTTATTATACAAAGTAATACCTAGATATAATTTTAATACGATTTTAAGACAGATCTGTGGGTAAGTAAGTATACAGAAATACATACCAATTTGGCTATCCGTATTGGAATAGCTATGAATACCTTAGAATAAAAGTATTTAAAAGTATTCGTTATTTAAAGCCTTTATTTTCTGCGGAACAATATTGTACTGATAGCTGATATGAAAAAAATTTAATAGGGATAGGTATTCAGGGTATTATTATTTAGCTAAATTATATTGTGATGACTTCCATAGTTCGATCGTCATAATGGTAAAGGCGCTGACATTCCAAATGGAGAAGTGATTGGTTAGTCACCAATTACAAATGAAATATGCCAATACAACATTAATCTCTGAGGTTATCTTGGCTAATTGCATAGGTGAAAGCAAAATTAGGAAATCTAATCAATTTTAACAAAAAATATTACTAGAAAAAACTAATTACAATTATGATATTTTTTTTTTGAATAAGTGGTATATTTCATATGATAATTAAAGTGTTCACCCTCTATTCTCCACTACTGAAATTGAACATCTGGGAGTTGAACATACCACTGTCGATACGTATAATACAGTTACAAATATGCGATAACGATAATAATCGTGATTACAACTGCTCATAGGCAGAAAATCGACAACGCGAAGGACCTACGAAAAAATTGGATTTTATTAGAATTTAAAAACACGTTACATTAACTGTCCCTTTGAGAATACTGCATTGAGGTTTTCTGCCTAGTTACAACCCTTCGTACGCACTTGGAAGCTTGGCAACGCCTGAAGAGTTTAACCCGTCCGCCTTCCCCCCTCCTCCCTGCTTTACCCCAATGCATCTTCCTCTTCCCACTCAAACTACGACGCACGTACTACAAGTCTATGCAACCTAACAGTAGGTATGTATTTATTTATAGGTTAAACGCCAAGATGTTATATATTATTTCTAATTTATATATTATTTGTTATACGTAAAGAAAAAAATCAATAGGTCAAAACCAAACAGTAACATTTTTTGCAACTGTGTTTAATTTCTTTTATATATGGCTTAGCCATGACTTACCTCAGTTTCCCTATCATGCGTATTTTTAAAAGAAACCAAATATTTTTAAAATAATAAAATCATAATTAGTAGTTTCTAGTTTTTAGTGTTTTCTCAAGAACTTAGATATTTTAACTATGTACATAATAAACATTCAAATTCAATCATTTTATTAAAATAACAATATTTTATGTTTTTAAATTGCATAATTTTACACCGTATTAATATTCATAAAGGATATAAAAAGAAGAAATAACGAAAATGTAATAACACTATATACAAATAATCCCTTTTAGACAACTGTGTATAAAGGCATAAGTACAATGACCGAATAGCTAAATCGGATTCACAAGAAACATTAACTCACAATGATGCACGCTTTACACTTGAGTTGATTAGAGGTGTAGATAAAGCACGTGTCATATGATACTTTATATGTGAAGAGAGTCAAATACACAGATACTACCGAGAAGGATTTTATAGACATTTCAAGAATGGACTAACGAATATGTATTAATATATCTAAATTGTCGCGTAAACTCTTATGTCGGCAATGGATTGGACGTAGATAAATTCAAAGTAAACCGTAGAAAATTAGTTGACACACGAACCTTGGCAGCGACTTCGGATAACTCAAAATTCAGTACTTGAGAAATTTTTCAGCATTCAAGGTTGTTGATCCTTATTAACCTCCGGATACTGTGAATCTCTATAATCAATGACTATTCAACAGTTGACGAACGCTGTCAGTATAGTACACGTAGGTAAAATGTAAATATATTTAAATTATAAAATATATTATGTAAATGTGCTAGCAATATATATGGTCATAAATATTTGTCATTATTTTTTAATGTTTAAAACCTGATGTTGATATTTTACTGACTGAGAAATCTAAATTACTAGTTCGTGCATTTTATGGACTAACGAAGACATTTTATACATGATTTAATAATACCTATTACAGAATTCTGGGATTCATAGCATGTTCTGTAGTTGAGGGTCTCTATTTACGTACAAAATTGAACCTATCACATGTAATTTTATATATAAGGCCCACTAGATAACTGATACTAATCAACAATACATTTCATGTAAATTATTTCAGTTAATAGATATTGATTTTTTTTATTACTTGGCTACGACGTTAGATACCGCATAGCTTTGACCCATCGGTCATCATGACATTAAGGTTAAAAGATTTTGTGTGAATATCAATGGACTTCAATGGGTCAAATTGTTCAGAGGTTAAATGGCCACTGTCACTACAGGAACGATTGTACATCTCAAAATATTCATTAACGATTTAAGGAACGGATGGTTTATAGTTTATACATACAGTTATGGACATACACTTAAGAACGATTGATAGTTTCAGATTTTATTGCGATTTTTATGATAATATCTTTAATGTTATAACTCAGAAGTAAATAGTTATACTATTTTATACTTGCCAAATGTTTTAGCTAACAGAATTAAGATAAAAGAAATAAATAAATTAATTGTTTTTTTAGAATATTACATTTATTTAAAAAAATGACAAATTTATATTATTGAAACTGGAAAAATATTTAAGTACGATAAGTAAACTATTAAAAAATATTATATTATGAGACGTAAAGATAATAAATTAGACAAATATAATAAAAGAATACACGTTTAGAATAACATTATAATATGTTAAACTAAAATTAATATATTTTTGAATATCCGCAACTCTTTAGCACAGTGTATATATATATATATATATATAAGTACGTAATTATCAAATAGAAATGTTTGTTATAACAGACACAAATATAAATATTTTTGTAAATTATTTATCATAATAATATGTAATAATTTTATTAATTCATTCATTAATCATGGTTAAAAAATCCTAGTAAAAATTAACCAAGCCATTATCTTCGAAATGTCTGAACCTTAAATCTTGGAACCTATTTTTAATAAATAAGGCATTAAATTATTAAAGTACATGGATAAATAAATTGTCGATTTATTTCATTTTTCTATGTTCCATTCTTATGAGAAAAGGTAATAATACCTATTTCTGTTTTACCAATAATCATTTTCACATAGGTAACTACGTTAATTATTTAATTTTAATCGTAACTTGGTAAAGTTTTAATAAGATGATAACATGACATAACATAGTACATTGTTCACAGTGCCAATAAAAGTAAAGCACAATAAAGGTGGTAGTAAGTAAATCAGCTCCGTTTAATTTCAGTCATTTTTAGGCAATTTTATCTTATGCTTATACTATACGATAAACCAAAAGAACATTGCCGCTAAAAATAAAACGAAGATTGCCACGGTTGTCAACGGCATTTGCGGAACTAAAACTGCACAATATTTGCCACATCGCTACAGCGCCCTTAGCAGTAAATGAAGGGCACACCGGAATAGATAAGTGTGCATTCGTGATGCACTTGTGTGCGTAGAGTCGCAAGAATCGATACTCGACGGAAAATTGTGGCCGTCTGGCGCAGTTCCAGGCGCACTCCTTTCAATATATATACCACCTGTCGGATATACGGTGCATCTCATATTTAGCGTTATTACCAGCTTCTGAGTGACGCAATCTGTAACTTTTCAATCCTGAAAGCCATTATTCTAAGCATTCGTTACCTTAATGAATCAGTAAACAGAGGAACTTTCCAATAATTATTAAGGAAGGATTGGAGGTAATCAAAAGGTCTAGATTGTTGCAACAGGAAGTTATATATATCCTAATGACATATATATAGGCTTTGTTACCAATATACAGGCACAACTTTTTTTTCATTTATGTCTGATATCAAAATTCACTGAGCAGATTAAGATGCTTCGTGCTAGTTATATTTCGAACTTATATTACGGGCTATAAATTATAACTTATACTATACGTAACACGGCATAATCCACAAAATCAATATTTCCGTGAAATAGGAGATAAGAGTTAAAGAGTGTAATTTATGTTTAGATGTTAATAACTAATGTTGCGAACGTTTTTATAGCTTTTGCAATCCATAGTACTAGAAATGCTGAATCAAAATCCAATTTTATCTCACATTGTGTAAATAAGAAATTTAAAAAGGCTTCATAAGAATTCCGGATACTGATTTGGGTGCGGATGCCATATCTGTATTCGGTTTTCTTGAAACAAAACGTCGCGGACTACGCTTTGGAGGTTACTTGGGTCGACATAAACTACGTCGAAGTCAGTAGGAAAATCTACAAGTAATAATAATAAATTGATTCAGTACTTTATGTTGTTGCTATGTAATAAAGTTAACTGTTCCTACTTACTATCTATTAAACGTGGACTTTTATCGCGGTTGAGGTTATCAATATGTATATGAAATGTTTGTTCACAGTGTTACTGTACATCACGTACATATATATACACACATACACACATAAATGGAAAAATAATACTTTTTTATTAAATTTTGGTACTAACATAAAGGACACGTAGACACCAGCAAAAAGATTTAAATGACACTGAACAGGTTACTAACGTATATTATGGGTTTTTATGTAGGATATTTCATGCCCCAGCAAACATATTCAAATAAGGTTATATACTGACTGCTGTATGATATGCTACATGATGCTGCTATATGACACGTATATGTCTATAATTCTTAGAAATAGGAAAACTGATCCCTTAAACAATAAAATGGGGCAAACATGAAATTTATTAAATGCCTTATAAAAATAAATAATAATTGTTTCGGACGCGGATGCCATTAAATCGTAAGGCATAATAGGTTTTATCAAGCGATGTGAGAGCGGAATACTAGTTACTTTATAAAAATATTCAGTTGTTTTTATAATCAGTGAAAATGAATAATATTAATTCTATAGAAATAAACAATAATTACATAGCATAAGTCTATGCACGGTAGTCGCAAATACAAGATTTCGTTCAAAATCTTCGAGACAAAATTATGATTAAGTACTTACTACATTTTAGTTTTTAAGGTTTCCTCCGTCAGATGAAAACACCGAAGTATATTCGGATCACTCTCGCAACTGGCTGTGCGTTTATCACAACGAATTTGCTCCAACTCTAATAAAGGAAAAATAATGGCACACATAGAGCGTGATTATCCATAGAATGCTTATTTCGGAACGTTATTAGAAAAAAAAGAACAGTTTTCTAAAGTGCTTTAATTGACTGTATTTTTATTAATTTAAAATTTATAGTTTAACAGAAATTATTTCTTTAATATTTTGTAAACTATGTACAAAAATTTATCACTCTTACTTCCCCTTAATTTTCGAAATTACTACGCCTAGAAAACATAAAGAACATTTACGCAAATCCGATTCAGACTTGTCCGATTTTTATCCCACACGTGTGCCTGATTTTTTTTATGATTAATACTTTATAAAATAAACAGGTTATTGATGTATGATGATTTCAAAACTTTCAATTAGTTCAAATAAAGTACATCGGTTTTGAGTCGGAAGTTTCAACAGAATTCCCACATAAACGATAGCACGTCATATTGCTGTATGTATCTCTAGATCTACTTAAAGGATCTAATGAAAACGACCTTACCTATATATCTCTAAAAGCCGATCGCCACCTTCTACATCCTACAACTTTATTTTAATAATACATAATTTTTTTTTTATAAACGTTTACACACCCCCCCGCACTAGGATTCCCTGTGTTCGGGTGGCATGGACATACACAATTATCACATCACAAACACCCATGACCCGAGAACAAATATTTATCTGTCACATAAATATCTGCCCCGGCCGGGAATCGAACCCGAGGCAGGCAGGGTCACTACCAACTGGGCTACGGGGTCGTCCAAATTAAAGGAACAATGATTTTATTCAACTCTAGCAAAGACTAGATAGGATTTGAAAGATGTAGATGAAGTGCTTTCATTACGCTTTTTTAATTGGTTCACTGAACTGGAACTGTTCAGTAAACATTACACATTACAAAAAATAGGATAAATAAATAGATTTCTTCTCCTTCAGTGTTATGTCCTTTTGAAGTAAACACTACTTGTACTTGAAATATCACTTCTGAAACACAATTTTATATATTAAGTAAAGAACTGAAAAAAATTAACGCAAAAATTAATATAAACTTACAATGTTTGAGTTTGATATAAAGCATATTATTTAACTTAAATTACTTCAATTGGATTCTAGTTATTTAAATGAAAATTGCGTCTAATTGTGAAAATTGCTTCAAACATATCTATATGGTTACAAACTTGGTTAGAACACATTTCATAAAAACAGAATGTTGACCATAGTTTGTTTTTTGTTCCTATAATATCATAAAAAAATGGTCACACATTCCTAAAATCGAACCTAAAATAGAAAAGCGCAAAATGTAAATAAACAAAAATTTACTATTGCATGATGATTTTAACGACCGACGAAAAAGATTATCAGATCTCACAGTATAGTCCAATGATGTCTAAATCCGCAATATTTTATAATCAAACATCTTTTACAATTTAGTGATAAGTACTATCACTGAAACTAGAAAGCGGATACGTTATCGACTAATCCTTGCTTGTTGCCCTCGCTATTTATTTTAAACAGACGTGATTTACACGCAACATGCAATATACTGTTGAGTGGGGCGATGTCCATACGACCAAATTCTAAATGTAATATTCATATAAACGGCAATAACTTCGACCGTGCAGTCCAATATAACTGTTGCGAGTTGATTTTGGGCTTTAATTACATCGATTAGGGTATATTCTAGATTGAGATATTTTCTAAATTGAAGACGAACGCCGCGCACGAGTTGTTCGTTTGGCTGGATTTGGCGGGCGTGTGAATGCAAGTTGACGGAAGGCAGCCCATTAACCGACACAATACAAGGCCATCGGGTTCGTCGACCGACCAATGTCACCTCCAGCACTAAGCAATGACAATATTATAACGCTACCCACCCGCCCGCGCACCCGCTTTGCCCTTCTTATCTAACTGTGCCGTAACGTCACGTCGATTACCTATTCTGTTGTGTGGTACTTGTCAAGTAACAGCCTTATTATCTAGAATGCATGCACGACACACCGATAATAAATCAGCACAGAACAAGTATTAGGTATTACAGACACGACAAGTATCTAACTAAATATGCGGACATCACAATAGAATTACGACAAACAATTCACTATCATATACTATATTATTAACGACGAGTGAAGTAAATGACTGAATATTAAAAAGTGTACTCCACTTTCGAGATCTTGTGTCCGATTTTCGGAAATATTGAACATCTCTTTTATAATGTACATATACATATTGAATTACGTATAACTACGAAACCACTTAGAACTCCATAACAATTATGGTACAAATTATTAAATATTCCATTGGCGTCTTTATATTACTAAAAACCATAAACAAGTAAACGAAATCATTCATATGATGCACAACTACTTAAATATAGTTATACTATAATAGATGTTTAGTATGCAATGTGAAATATCTTTCATTCACCACGGTCACCAGAAGAATCTGGTAAGAGCAGAGAAGCTCTTTATTGATTGGCAATAATTTCGAGATTTAGAGAAACTTTTTTTAAACCAAACCCTTTTGATTTTTAACATCCGTTCAGAATTCTTTTAATAATTACTTCTGGACGGTGTGACGGACTTGACTATGGGCAATGATATTAAATATTAGGTATACAAATTAAAAACAGAATTGAAATTTAAAATACATTTCATTTTTTCTACTTATTAATTTTACTAATATAATTTCTTGTAAGTATAACAATATAACTTCTATATAGTATAACTTCTCTACAGGACACCTATATAAATCCTATTTCATTCAATGACATTTCTATTAAGTAAAATTACACATTTTTAAGATATCTCTTATTAGACAAATATTTATTTGAAAACCTCTTATGTTGCGATTTGTAACTGTTTATTTTTTGGATGTGGTATTGTGTTAATGATTGTTCCTAATTTGTTAAACAGCTGTTCATAAAAATATGGTAAAATTCGAATACTCTATTATTGACATACATTTAAAATGAGTCGAGGATGCCATTTCTTCTGCGCAATGTAAAGGCTCAGTAATTTTATTAAGTTTTAAGTCGTAAAAAAATTCATTTTCAGATACAACTGAGTTGACCCATAATATAAATTACAAATAAGTTAATTTAATCCAAAAACTGTCCGGGGATTTTCTTGTGATGCGGACATAGATAGTTAAAAGAAAGTTTTGTTACAACAAAGACCAAAATATGGATAGTAATTTGCTGGTCACATTTGCCTTTATCTCAAGTTAAATTCAATATCTTGCTGGGTGTATGGTAAAATTGTTATGTCAAACAAGCCAAATTTAATTGTCACAAGAAATTTCAAACCTTTTTTCTACTCGTTGTTTATTAATATGCAAATAATATCCAGGCTGTTTTACTTCTTTCCAGTCCAGCCCATGTACGTGTGTACATATTACACCATTTTCTTCTAGTGC
This sequence comes from Megathymus violae, assembly GCA_003671415.1. NCBI lineage: Eukaryota > Metazoa > Arthropoda > Insecta > Lepidoptera > Hesperiidae > Megathymus > Megathymus violae. The sequence continues at coordinate 3,736,381 of PDGT01000019.1, read as the reverse complement.
ATATTGTTGAAAGAGTATGTATTCACCTAAAGTGTAATTATTATATAAATCATTAGCGATCGTTACAAGCCCTTGATCTGTAATTGAATTGAATGTTTAAAATTATTTATTACTTGGCAGGAACTTACTGCTGAACTGCTCATGATCATTTTTATGATCCCGAGATCCTGGAGCGTTGCTGTTGCCCTGGGTGACTGGCGAAGGAGAGTTTTGGTCACAATTAGTCATATATAGCCCGGAACGTTTCTCCAGAAAATGAACATAACATACAGTATAGTATATTGATAATATGGACTGGCTTTACTGGATCCACATAATAATATTTGAATCTCATACTGTATTAATGTGTACGTCACTAACCTATAACGCAATATTTTAGGGGATAAGAATTATTAAAATTTTGATATTCTAATTTTTATACCACATTTTCATTTCAATAACCAAGGAACGAACCGATGGACCATCTGATGGTAAGTGGTCATTGATATCCATGGATATCTGTTACATCTAAGGTTTTGCCGACACATTGCCACCCACCACTTCTATAACCCTTTTCTTTTCGCCTCACTGCTAGTGAGTTCTAAATTTTAACCTCAAAAACTAAAAATTTAAAGCATTTATCCCTTAAAAAAATATCCTGTCCTTTAGCAAAAAAAAAAAACGATTTAGTTGGTAAACGCATACATAAGCACGATTTTTTTAAAGATTAAGATGGGTTTCATAAATAGTGCATTTATACTGAAACAAAAACCACGAATATTTAAAACTTTAAGTTTAAACTTTAACGCAATCCTTATTATATAATTAAATTTTTTATTTCCTTGAAATATAGTGTAGTCAGTCCTTTTAACTAGGTACATGTGTATTGTATTATATGTATTATATTACAGATCGTCATTATTATTAATGTCGCAATGTCTATAGTTTTGGGAGTATATCACCACCTTTAAAGACAAACCGACGAAACCGTTACGAAACGAAATTATATTAAAAATAACAACTGTTTTAATACAATCTAATTATATGGTAATGTCATCTTTTAAATTTACAGGATAAACTATTTATTTATGTTGCGGCATATAATTAGATCGATATGTCAATGCTAAAAAATATAGTTTAGTAACGATTTGACTTAAATGTGCAATATATAGTTACTAATACCCTTTACTTAATATACGTACTTACTCTGTACTAACATTATTAATAACTCTTCAGTTAACTTGAATCTTCCTTAGACGGCAATCTTAAATAAAAAACCGTCCTGTGAAGTACATATTTGCGTTGCATTTGACCGCCTGCAACGTTAAGGTGACGGGCAGCGCGCTAACGTTGCGTTCGTTTCGTAGAGGGCACCTTCAAACGCAGCCGTTGACCGTGGTCAGGGACGCGACCGTGACCCGCCACGCCGCGTACCGACGGTGCGCTGGTGCGCTCGCGACTGGTAAAGGACTGACACTCGGAAATGAATTAAGGAAATTGTTATTTATTTAATTATTGTATGTCAATACTTAATAACAATGTGCTCTATTCTGTGTATATTGAAAAAAACATCAGATAAACATAGCCACCTGGCTTTTTGTATGATTTGAAATTCAAATTTTTTAATAGCAATAATTTTTATGGCTTTCACTGTAATTAACACTATGTAGGCATGTACAGTATAATATGTTAATTATTTTTCACTCACTTTTAGAGACAATTTCGTATAAGGAAATGTTCGGGACTCGGTTGTATTTAAATATAAGGAAACACAAAGAATAAGTTTAAACAAAAATAGATTTCTCCCTTATATGGCTGTCATATGATACAAAACAAATTTTACACTTAGACTTTTCACACATATTTATTTTTTAATTAATCCAAGTTATTTGTAATATGCCATTTTTGTCATATATGAATATGAATTTCCATAAAGGTTATTATCCAAATCATGGTCGACAAGAAAGTAACCGAGTTTAAATTTAACTTTAAACCTAAAACAGCTGAAAGTTCATATTCAAGTTAATATATATATATATATATATATTAAGTTCATATATATGTCAGCACAAATACCTTAAACTTCGTCTTAAAAGTCAAGGATAATATTTTATAATTGTTATTTATGTACGCCTAAACTAAAGTATACGTTTAAAATAAACATCTGTATTTTTTGAAACTTCGACTTGTTTTTTTTATTTATTGAGATATTTTGCATTGAGTGGGGCGTTTTAAAACATATTAACATACGCATTAATAACGAATGACAACACAACAATTTTATAACTCTGACCTTTGTTTTTTTTTGTTTTCGAGAGTCGGTGTCGTGGGAGCGACGCTGGGTTATATGTGGCATTTTTACCGCACTAAAACACCCCGGTGACCATCCTCAGGGTTAAATAGAGGACTGCGGGATCTCCGTAGAAACACAACCGTAATCCTCTGAGCGCGGTGCCCCTATCGGGCTCTGCTCGGAAGAGACAGAATGTCCCGTCCCTCACCATCCGATCTTAACAACGGTATGCGGTCACACATACCTTCGTCTTTCCAGGGGTCGCTAGCCGGACGGTTCGAGCTAATACTCTTACCGCCCGCCACCCCGGAGATCCCCTTTTAGTCACCTCTTACGAGAGGCAGAGGAGGCCGTACCTCGTGTTCTGGTCCCGAGCTACAGCTACTACACTATAGCTCTGACCTAGTATTCTCAGATAGTACCGTACCGACAGCGATAAATAAAGTTCATAAATAGAACACCAAATAAATAAGTGGTTTAACGGTCAAATCACAGATGTCTCTACAGGTTTTTTATTAAACTTAACATCACCACACACACAAGAACTACAAAAATATATTTTGCGTATTTTGTAACTATTAATTTATTTACAGAATTTCTACCGAAACGGTACCTATATTTTTCTAGTTTTCATATTTGCTACACACACACAAACACACGAAAAAAAGATATTATAATATTTAAAAGAAATTTACAAAATTTAGTTAAATGTTAATATTCACATTCTTCTTTAATTCCAGACAGTAATAGCATAGCTATTAACGAAGACGACTTTTTGTAATTATGTGTTCTATTTACGACAGTAAAACAGCGAAGACAGAGTGTTATTTGCTTTTGGGTAATCTGTGTTCTGCATTGACTCGACCTCATGACCTCATGAAAGTTTACGTTGTACATGGAGATATACTTTATTTTTTATTTTCTGTGTATGCAAGCAAAATCATCAGCGTTACACTTTGATCACCCTACAGACACCAGTTAAATATACCTAATAGTGTTGTTATTGTAAAACTGTCGCATTTTAAGATTACCCCAAAATAAAACGCCGTTCGTTAGCCCCAAACATTATCTATCGTTAATTTATCTATCGTTCCCGCACGAATATTGTGGCAAAGTCAGCCAACCGGCTGGTAAATCATCTCTATAACCAGTTTCGAACTTGACTTGGCATTGAGTTTCAAAATATAATGTTACTGGTATTTGTCCTACTAGAGTAACCTCGCCCAATTTCGATTTTGATTGGTGATTGTACTTTATCATGTAAATTAATGTAAAGCATAAAATAATTTAAACTATTTTATTAATTTAAGTAAATTTAAAGTTATGTCAAATATCCAATATTTAATAGTTTTTATATCAAAAGCTTACTTCTTCCTATCCCTGATTATCTAGATGTAACTGAGGAGCAACTAAATTAATTTGAGCGTATCAATAATATGTGTATAAGATTTATATTTGGCCTCCGCAAATATGATCATATCTCCGAATAAACAACTTATAGCAACAAACTCAAGTGGCTCACAATTCGCCTTCGCCGGAATGCACATATCCTTCCTGCTTTGTACTGTGTGCTCTTCAATCTAATTTAAAAATGTTAAACGTTTCAAATTTACCTTTTAGACCCATAATCACTCTCTTCGTTCCTCTAACAACTTTTCCCTCCTGAGGTCAATTAATTTTTCCTCTTGTTATCCCAAATCCTTTACTACTGTCGCTGTACGTCTTTAGAAATCTCTTCCCTTTAAAATACGTTGTGCTCAGTCACGTGTTAGTTTTAAAAAACTGGCTACAAAATTTTATCTTGCTATGAATACCTTTCCTCCTTAATCAATATTGCTTCTGTTATCGCCTAATTTTTTGTTATCACTGTTAACTTTTCGACGTGGTAATCTTCCTTTGAACATTATTGTACACCGTTACCCCATTGTACGAATATATGTATGTCGATTTAGATTTATTTATTACAGGACCATATATTATTCCATATATATCCAGGACCATATATTATACATTCGTATAAATATGGTCCTCTAAAAAACGGTTGCCTGGAAGAGATGAGGTCTCTCTATGTCTACCTAATATAACTTTTGAATAAATATTTGTAATTTTATTTGGTATACAAATACATAATATGTATATTTATACATATATGTAAATGATACATTTTTGATTTTGAAAGGTCATCAATTAAACACTATTTTTATTGATATTCAAAAATATTTTTACAGCTTTTATATATTATTTTATGCTTCATTTAATACTTTCATCCATAACATTTTTACTTTGTGGTTCTCTGACAAACAACAAAGGAAGTATGCAAATTAAAAAATATCAGAGAACAAAGCGCAGGATTGACAAATATTATCATCGAGTCGCGATAAAAAGATCAAAGCGCATGATATTTTAAAATATTGTACGAATTAATTTAGTGTACTGAGCATATTATCGGTCGTGTATCATAAAGCCTGCGTTTTTTGCAACTATCCCTTCTCAGTGTTTCAAACGGAACTCATAAGATAACATTTGATGCCTAGAAATCGGTTTTAATAGATAGAAGTGTTGTGAAAATGATGTCCATATATTATACTTTTAAAATTCATGCATATATTAATGTTATTGTTATTTTGATTCGAAATTAGAAATATAGACATCCTGTATTCCTCCATAAATTGATATTATTGAAATCATACTGGTAGGAATACATTTCACGTATATCTAGAAGTATTTTTTACTATTAAATACTTCAAAATGTTATGTTACAGTTATGGAGTAAATTGTTTCAATAAAAGTTATGTTACCATTGTTCTCTCCATTGTAATTATCTGTAAATAAGTGGGCAAGGACAAAACGGTTCAGGGCAATTTCTATTTATAAACCGATTATTTTGTGTTGTAGCTATTGACGAAATTAAAAAAAAAGGAAACAGAGCGTTTTTTAATGAGTATGGTCTAATTTCGACTACTAGACGAACACTAATTCTTGGTTCGTTTGAGTTTGGTTATAGACGTCCATGTGCTGTAGATAAGTAACCTACTCGTACCTGTTAGCAAATAAGCTACGTAGTAGTAGTTTGAATTTATTCCATATATATTCCATATAAATATATATTCTGTCAGCAAACAAAAACTTGTCAATCATGTATCATTAAGTCATCATTAAATTGATTATTACTACACGACTAATTAATTTCAGTCCTAGTACTTATATAACTACTTAGTAACAAGACTTCATTAGTAATCGATAAACAAAAGTTCTAACTCGTCCTGTAATATACCTAGCATTAGATTAATAAAATTCGCTGATATTCATTATATTCCATTATTATACCATGAAAATATGACCTCAACTATTTTATTCATTTCTTTTATAAAAAAACGTGTATTAACGTCAGCATGATACACTTTTTCACACTATTTTTCCCACTATTTATATTCGAGGTTCGTTCAAACTCCAAAAACTTTTTCTTTGTTAATGAATAAAATTTATATAATCAAACAGTGTAAGAATTAGAACAAAGTTTGATCGCTTTTTTCTCATGCATATAAATATCAAAATGTACTGAGAAACTTAATATTTTATTATTGTTTACGTCATAAAGTTTTTGTATTGACCAAGGATTTGATGAATTTCTATACAATCTCTTCTGTCCTGTTTAGATTTATTTTTGCTTAACTGCACCCACAGACATATATTAGGAAAAATTACAAAAGTAAAACTATATACCGTACAATCATAATACTTATTTCATTTCCAAATCTCTTCCAGTAGACTCACAAAAGAAAAGCCCCATAGCTTAGCTTTAGTTTTAGCGCCTTCACATACATACATATGTACATAACACACACACACACACATGTACATACAAACATACACAATAGGAACAAAAAAATATAATAAAAATTCAAATACATTTTTATACACACATTAAATACAGTGCCCTACAATAAAATGTACACAGGTAAATAATAAAAATATTTAAATATCTATAAATATTATACACATAACGAAAAGTACGAACCTACATAGATATTGAAATGCACCTATGTTTAGGGGCAATGAGTTCCAGAGCCTGACTGCGTGCACGGTGAATAAGTTTAAATTGGCACAGGTTTTATGGGTTGGGTAGTTAAAAAGAATTCTGATGTGGTATTTAGAAGGAACAAATGAAGGACGAACGAAGAAGAAATTGGGGTAAAACACTAATGACGGATTTTATATAGAAAACATAATATTATAGTGTTCCTACGGAATCGGATTGGGAGCCACTTGAGCTTATTGTGAAAGTGAAACGCACATGATCAAATTTCTTTAAACCGAAAAAAAAAGCGGAAACATAAGTTGTTTAATCGCTCAAGCTTATTTAAATTCCCCTCAGTATCATCTAAGTAGCAAGCGTCAGCGTAGCCAGAAGATGTAAAATACTAAGTACCCGAGCTAAGGAACTTTTTGGTTCTAAGAGTAGAAAATATTAGAGGCATCTGAGGGAATGGATGGTGAAATTGACTTTACTGTTGACACTGTCAATACGGTTTTTCCAACTTAAACAGGGGTTGGTGATGACACCAAGGTATTTTACAGTGTAGGTGAAAGCAATAGGACAACCGTCAACTACGAGCGGCGAAATCGACGATCTGTTTTGACACTTAGGGAGTGAAACCATCTAAAGATAATAATAACGCGTTTCCTTTTTTAATAAAGAGTTCTCACTCTCTCTCTCTTACAAACATTACAGACTATCATATATATTTTTTTTTTTTACTATTTACCGCTTTAGGAGTGGAATTTTATAAATGATAGGGTTTCTGCGTTGCTGTCAAATTGGTATCTTGCTATTTCGACTTGACGTTGATGAAACATTCAATAAGGCCATTCTTAATTTTATTGAAGTCAATCTCCACCCTTCTATTCTGGGTACGATTTTAAGGTCTTATAACGAGGCCGAATTCATAATATTGTATTTTTTGGGAAATTTGAATGTATGTAAGTCGTTTTTGTTATAGAATATAGCCTAAACATATTATTTTGGAATTCTTGTCTGTATGTACACGTACAGCACTAAACCACAGGACAGATTAAGATGATTTTTAGTGTCCTTGGAACTTATAATCTAGGACACATCCCAGGAATTACATCCGTGAATTTTTCGATAGCGAACCGAGAGCGCTTTACTAACACCTACGTAATAAAATATTAAAATCTTAAATTCTAAATCCTACTTTTCCATTGCTTAATAATAGAATAAAAGCGGAAATGCCCCGTTTATTGATTTATTATTATAAAAAAGATTGTGGAATATTTTCTATGTCGGACGTAGGATGTTGATAACTTGGGTAGTGAAGATCGGTCGTGAGATTAATCTGCATAATTGTTATCTGCCTTGAATAAAAATTAAACGGATATTATAACTAAGTTGCTGGACATTGTCGAAACTAAACTAAGGTTTGTAATGTATTTTTGAAAGCTAAAATAAATTAATGAGATACTTAAATAATACCTGAAAATAAAACAACGAATTTTTTTCTTAATTTATTACATACATAGTACAGACATACTTAATATCAACGCCATTTATTCCACCTATGAATCTATGAAAAAATTTGGTCACAAATAGACAGTACAATTTTTTATTAATTTGATAGATATCCTTTTTACAACAAATTGATGCTGAAGGTAACTAATTAACTAAATTATTACAATATCCGAAAATAATTGTTTCATTTATTAGCTTTCCCATTCATTAAAATGTCACACTAAAATACATCTCCATCACAAGAATCGTGGGTACCTCTAATTTACCTTTTATGAAATAAGATTCATCTTTTATACACTAACTATACCCAAAATGATTACAGAAGTTGAATGATTGAAGAAGAATATTAATCGTTAACATATTTTAGTGATGTTGGTTATTGTAGAATTCAATGGATTTCATTACATACCTTTGCCAGACTGCGTTTTTGAGCAGATGAAAAATCTGATACCGCATTAATTTTTTACAACAAATGTATTGTTTGTTTTAGTTAGTAGCAGCTGCTCTAAGGTAACAAATTTCTATTTGCTGTAGCTAATTCAATAAGACCTTCACTTATTGGTCGGATTGCTTTAATTAATAATTTTGAAAATTCTACTGTAAAGAGAATTTAAAGAAAATAAAAAAAACATCCATATCCTCAGTCTAAACTTTTAGTTACTAATTACATTTACGTAATCAACATTAGAACAATAGTACAACAATAATTATGATAATTTTTTATAACAAATGTATTGAATTGTACAGTGAATGATACAGTGAAATAATAATTATTAGATACAAATGGGTAATGTAGTGAAGTTTTTTCCACCTTCATCTGATCAGCTTATATATTATAGTTAATATCATTAATCTCTTATAATTAACGTCGTATTACAAACGTCTACTATGAGCCTCTCCCTATTTCAAAAATAAACCTGATTCCTTTGAAAAAATTATTAAGAAAATTATTACTTTACAGACCTTCAATGTTATTAATAGGAACAGGACCAAGTTTACCTTTCTTTGATCCTTCATGTGAACGTGATAGAAATATTAATAATGGGTACAAGTAACATACCATACCATAACCAATTCGAAAAGACAACATGCTTACATCACCAACACAAAAGTATAAGTAATACGATATTATGTATTATCAACTACAAGTTTTGTTATCTAACATCAAAAGGTATCGTAAATATATATGTTTACCAGTCAATTTTACATGAATGCAACGAACAATACAGTGAAATTATGAGCACAAAGCTTAATTATTTATTTTATAGTTCCAACATAATATGTACTAATCTAAAACATGTGTACTAGGAACACTTATTCTTAATTATTGAAAACATTCATTATGACATTATGATCTAAGTTAACATTTATAATGGAAGAAAAACACGACGGTATTTTTTCCAACCATACGTTTTTCTACCATTAAACATTTGCAAGAGTATTTCAACGAAAATCTTCGTAGTAAACACCTTTAACAAATTATCTACTAATATTACGCCTTACTCAGATATATTATCATAAACATCAAGTAAATGCTGTTACTTCCATGAATTTAAAATTTACACGTACCACGTAATTTTTTTGTTAAAAAAATTTACATTTACGAAATAACGAGAGTAACGAATAAAACCCAGGTGAAAGACGCCCAATGCAATTGGCGGATTCGAAAATAACAGATTTTGAATAACGTATACATAATTAAATATTTCAAAGCAATGAGAAGGTGCAAAATCTTTATATAATTTTGTGTGATTTATATAATACCGTATCATGTTTATAGTCACAACAGAATGCTGATATAACTTGAATTAACTGAAACTATCTGTAGTGTTTCGTGTCAGAATTATTGAGTTTCAGTTTATTGAACAAATATCGTCTGTCGGTATGTCCTAAATTCAATCCATTTAAAATAATATAGAAATGGAAGAAATACACGACAAAATCTTTACCATGCTATACCTATTCGTTGTTACATCAATTGAGTTAGGAATCAATATTTCTGTAATTAGACCAATTAGTCAAAAACTTTACGTGATAATAATATATTATTCATATCCAGTCTCTATTTTACCCTGCCAGCAGCACAAGCCAAATTCATCCTTTCCGAATCGAGAAAACAGTTTTGTTGATAACATCAACGATTGGATTCCTAAAATACTTTACAACCTTATATAAATTCGCCAATTTCTTTTTTATAACAAAACGAGAGCCTACCACCACATTAATTTGATGATCAGTATTTATTTTGAAATAACCCCGTAAGAAACATAAAAAAATAGTTAAAAATATTTGAAAATATCATAATAAGAAGATATTATCTACTTTTATAGTACTACTTTCATACGACTAATGTAATTAAAGAGGAACATAAAAAACGATAAATTTGCCAATTTCTTTTTTTTTGTACCAAATTAAGAGCCTGCCACGTTTGCCACGTTTGATGATCAGTATTTATTTTGAAATAAACCCGTAACAAACTTAAAAAAAAATTGCTTAAAAATATTTGAAAATATCATAATAAGAAGACATTATCTACTTTTATATTACTACTTTCATACGACTAATGTAATTAAAGTAAAACATAAAAAACTATAAATTCATCCTTAAAATAGCACATAAGTATTACTAAAAAAATTTAATATTCCCTCCAAAAGTTACTATTTATGACATATTACGTAGGTAAATAATCAGTAAGCACTGGTCTACTATCCAAATTCATACTTAGTCTTTAATCATTTCTAGCCCTTAGGTTCTGTAAAATGAGGATCAGTCGGTTATAAACATGTTTTATCAGCGGACCACAAGTTTTTAAAGATTAAGTGCGGGAATTTTAGTTTTCTTTATGTGAATAGTCTAAGATTTGCGACGCTGAGGTACTAAGCGCGATCAGCACCGATACTTCACATCTGATACATGTGACATGCATGCAACATAGGGACCTGATGGCTGTCAACATAATATTTCATCTCATATCATAGCGCGAATCACGGAACTAAATAATTATTTCATCATGGTTTTTAATATCATTCCTCCACATGGTGCTCCAAGGACTAAATCCTTTAGTACATTGAGCTGGCACTTAGATATCCGGCGCTTCAGGATAGACAGTGTCCATCAATAGGACCCACACTCTGAACACATACAAAAACTATGCTCACAGATCTTAACAGCAAGACGGTGATAATTAAAAATGAATCATGATAATATTCAGTATAAAATCATGTCAAAGTACGTGCATCTTTATTGCAAATTTGTTTAGATATTCGGAAATCGAATCAGAATTCGGAAATCACCGTACACAAAAAAATATTGTTATTTTTTTTTCGGAATTTACATACAACCATTTCATAACAAAAACCATCACCTGCAGATAATAAAAGGACGAAAACTATCATGTTACCTAGGCATGTCACCTAAAGCATTAACTTCAACATTAAGGGAAGACAAGCCGAACTACTTTGATAGACATTAAAACAAATAAAATTTAAAGCAGAGAAAGTCTATGAAATATTAAATTTCACTCAACACTTCCAACACATTGTTGAATCACCAAGATGTAACTATGATACAATTTCAGTCAAGTAACACGTAATTACACAAATGTAGTTATCTGCAGAAATCATAATCATTTCAATAGAATCCATCAACAACACTGTACCGTTCTATAGTTGATGATATTTTAAGACATTATTCTAGCCTACATTGAGAGTACTTTGAGCGTAGTAATATTGAAACCGATGCCAAATTTCATAAACTCAATTTGGGTATTAAAGAAACAACATTTTGACAATGATAAACTGTCAATAAAGATTATTGTTGAGTAAATTCAAGTACTGTTTAAAAATAACAAAAAGTTTTATTGATTTACAGGTCGCATTTGTTCTAGAATTTAATGACTTAAGTGGCTTTAGAGTTAATCGGGTCTGATATTTTCCACTTATCTCATATTCTTCTCATTTCATCGCGAAATATCAGCTTTGTTTTGTAAAACACGATCTCTACCTTTGCAACTTTCTTCCGAGTTTATAAAAAAAATGTCAATTTTGAATTAATAATTCAATAAATGTATTTTAACTTTATTACATAGGATTTGAAAGTAGAGATTGGGAAGTACTTTTTATTTACTATTACAAACGATTACTAGATCAAACAGTAATAACGCACCCTCATCTGCTTTAAACTTAACAGGACACACTCTGATGGTAATAAGTATGAAAATCAAAGGTAATTCTGTAATCAAATTAAACACACAGTAGATATAACCATGGGATCATTATAATGTTAAAAGTTATAACAATTTCCTATGATTAAATTCCCCATAATAACTTAAACTAATTATGTCAAAGCTATTTGTTATAAGAACCAAACACAGTACTTACTTCATTATGATAAAGTCTTCCACAGGATTCACAACTGTGGGTTATATGTGGGATTACATAATTACCGTCCTGTGTTACACTTTGACTCAACGTAGCTTGTAAAATGACAGTGTGCATTTATTTGTATTCGAAACTAGTGATCTGCCTCGGCTTCGCACGACTTACAAAAAATTAAAGGTGCGCTCAACAACGTCACATTTTTATCCAAATATCATCCAAATCTCAGATTTTTTCATTTGTTTTTTAAAATTGTATTTTATACAAACCTTGTCCTGACAACTACTAATACAACAAAAATACAATTAGCTTAGTCAGTTAAGCTGTTCTCAATTAAAGATCTTTCAATTATCCCGAACCCGGGATCCCTCGTTCGTCAGGCAGGATCTATATCAACTGGATTAAAGGTCATCAATATATGTATATAATATTATTATTAAAGTACAAAGCAGTTTTACATTCGCACTGCAATAGGTCCTAAAATAACTATTACTTAATAAATTTCAGTATACACCAAATGTATGAAACTCTTTATATTTCTCTTTATTTTTGGAATTGCGTAGTACATTTTGGAGTCAATTTTTTTTTAAATCGGATATGCTGGTTCAAATAACTTCACGCTGAAGCGTGAACTTTGTAAATCACTAACTTTTTATCAAAAAAAAAAACAAACAAATTACGGTACTTGGTCGTCCCTACATTATATTATATTATTATAACTAACAATAGAAAGGCTCTATAGTGGTGTGCTAGGACAGACTGCGAAATGATTTCTAATTTCACTGTCAAACATCAAGCAAGGCTGGATTTATGTCTGACCATTTCTATTTGTGGCTGAATATTTACGAACTTTACGGATAGGCAGATTTAGAACAAAGTGGAATTTTTTTGTAAAATCCATACTGTGTTGGACTACAACTTTTATTACACATCTTACAATTATACCTATTTTTATATACTTAGTACTAATAAAAATATATTTTAATGTATTGGCGATTGTGCCACGCTACAGAGATGAAGTAGAGTAGATACCGCAAATCATCAATTCCAGCGTACTCAAATTGGAACCAACACTCACTTCTACTTTCAACTGCGCCGATGCCAGGTCGTGACATTAAAAACATAAAATTGTCAAATATCATCATTAAAGTCGTAATGATAAGTAGAAAAGATATGACACCCTCGATGTTTTCCATATTTCAGTAATATTTAACGAACAAGCGAACAGATGTACTCTCTATCTGTGGATTACGGTATTTTCACTTGCGTCTTGTAATATCTTTTGTCTCGATCATTGTTACTCATCTCGACAAACCTCCCTTACATCCGCCTTCTAAAACTTAGATCTAACAACTTGGGTCAAAACAAGCTGATTAATGTCATTTAGCAGATTAAGTAGTCTCGATGCATCTGTGTTTTTCAACTCTAATAACGATTCAGTTTAATTTTCTTTTTGATCAATATTTCCCTTTCCCAGCTTTTACTCGTTTTACAATTGCCAAATGTTCTATAAACAAAATAATGAAGCTTTGCTTTGCTGTATATATAATACGTAGGTACTTTCGATCAAGATTACGAAACAAGGGGATTCTGTTAGTGTCAAAGGTTTACATTAGTATATTTCAGTACTTGATTGCTTTAGACCCACCGAATATAAACCAATTTTCTATTACTAGCGTTGTTATGTTGAAATTAAGTTTTTTACCGCTTTTACGTTTCAGTCAGTTAACATAACCTTAATACTGAGTAAAAGCTACATTCCAAATTCGGCAACACTAGCATGATATCAGTTTCAGTCCACAAAAAGAGGTAGGTATATATTTTTTATTTATAAACTATTGTTTCACTTCTGGGTCTACTTCCGATCTAGTCCGACATTGCGAGGGTAAAAGCTTCGGGTCCACCACGATCTCCAGTTACTACACTTCACACACCAAAGAGAACTACGAATAACTTTCAAGTATGGAATTTCCTTACGACGCTTTCGTCACCGCAGCAAATTATTAATTTTTAATTAGCGCAATTTTGAAAATATTGAGATAGGTGATACAGACATTAAAACCAACTGGGCTATCACTGCGTCATGAACGTCATGGTTTCATTTATAAAATGCATCCGTAAATAATATCGGCCATGTAGGCAATATTTAATTTACAGTTAATATCTTACGATTATTTGGGATAAAGGCAATAATGACAAATGGCTAATATTTGAGGCATCCTTACCCTATTTACCTACCTATATAGTATCATTTTTCATAAACCAGATACGCAATTACCATTACATTCTAGTTTATACCTTATACACTTGAAAAGTACAACCCGATTTAATCTTGCTATTAATAACTTTATTAGATACACAATAAAAAATAATATGGCATAAAAATCAGTCCGAAATGTAATAATACATACGATTCAAATTTACATTGATAAGTTTTCATAAAAAGGTCCTGATACGATACAAAGGATTGTAGCTCTTATGGTACTTGAGATATTAATAACCAGTAAAATCAACCTATACTGACTTAAAATACCAGATCTCACAATTATGTTTATGTGATATGTAACATAATAATTGAATTGAGCGTAATATTAACAGGTATGTATAAGTATAACGTGGTTTATTTTCTAATGATTTGAGTTGCCTGACAAATTGTAGATAAGAGAAAAATATTACATCACACAGATTGTTTTGTACCAGATATCTTTACAAAAAAATTGATTTAAGTATACAATTTTAAGATTAAAGCCATGTACAGATAATCAATTAGTTCTACAGGAAATATTAGAATGACGATGAAAATGTGTAATAAATATGACATTTTTTTTTATTCATTGTTTACGGCTTTGTCACTAAAGCGATTGAGTTCTTTGTTGTTATCTCATTATGAAGTAAATTTTCTTTTTTAAAACTATTTATGTAGTATTTAAAAAAAGTCTTGCATCTGCCATTTCTAGTATAGCTACAATTCATTAATCCTACAAATAAAAAATATGACTTTCAAAAAGAAAAACCTTTGTTTTGATCATCATTATCATTCTTCATTACATCCCATAACTATTCCACGGCTGTGCTCGGGTTTCCTTTCACAGAGAGAGAAAATTAAGGCCACTTTCCACCACCCTGGCCAAGTGTGGATTACCA
Organism: Megathymus violae; assembly: GCA_003671415.1. Lineage (NCBI taxonomy): Eukaryota > Metazoa > Arthropoda > Insecta > Lepidoptera > Hesperiidae > Megathymus > Megathymus violae. The sequence goes on along the minus strand of PDGT01000019.1, from coordinate 3,721,059 downwards.
GACTTCACACAGCTTTGACAACATTGAGGAGAACTCTAAGGTGTGCAGATGTACTCACGGTAATTTTTCTTTTAGCAAGTGATAATTCAAAAATATATATTTTGGACCACTGCTATCTATTTCAAATACAATTGTCATATTTGTGTGCATTAAATTGTTGCAAGTCCTTAAACTATAAAAATAGTATGTAGTGTTGGAAACTATTTACTTCCTATAGTTATAATCTGCAAGCAGCTACAATTTGAGATCCACACCTATTATCAAATGGCTTGTATATTTTAAAATTTGGTACTATATAGCCTAGGGCTCTACTGCAAAATAGAATTTCAGTATATTTCCAGGACAGTTATTATTATTAAAAGAATCAAATACAATCAAAAAGTCCATCTCTATGGATATGGTAAACTAAATAACTTATGAAACTATTTTACATAATTATTTGATTGTAATAAAAAAATTACCATTAAGTTTCACATGATACTGCTTCTAAAGCTACGTACACAAATTTATTATACATTACATACTGCTAGCATATTGAAAACTACCCATATAATTGAATATTATGGAATATGATCTACAATACAGATTATTGGGAATTTAATTTAACACACATACAAGCTAACTTCATGTACCAGCAATATATAATGTAACAAAAATCATTGAGAAAAATATAAAAAAAGACCTAAGAAATGCTACTAATAATAAAATTGTTCCATTATGATATCTTTACTTTTAGATTTTTAAAATGTGTGTTGATCCTTACAAATTGTCATAATTTGTAGCCTGAATAAAAGCATGAACTAGAGAACTGTTTAAAAAATGTAGACATAGAACCCCATTAATACAATTATTTATTAAAAAAAATTATACATAATTAATAATTAACAGAGAATTGATTACTCTGATGTCAATGTTTTTAAAAAAGTCCAAGACAGTTAATGTTTTAAACTAACACCTCATCATGTCTTTAAATTTAAATCAAGGAACTTCTTAACACCCTTGAATATTGAACCATCTAACAGTCTAAAACAACATTGTGCCTTTTAAATTGATCAAGATTATCGTCAGTATCTGAATTTTTTCTTTTTCGTTTGTCAAATCTTATACCAGTGCCATGGACTACCTTCTCACTATTTTTAATTGCTGTTATTATGTTGTCTCTGGAAGGAACCACTAGTTTTAATTCATCTAATGTTTCGCTTTCAGGAGGTTCTACTAAGTGCATAACGATACGTTCCAAATGTTTAGGATGTTCCACTGGTATATCATCTATGCCACCTACTTTACCTTGAGGTTGCATGTCCATGTCAACAATAACTGAATACTTCCTTTTCATCTCTTCCATCATCTTTCGGCCATATTCCTCCCCAATCACACTATTGACACACACAAAACTCTGAACCTTTTTCGTATTCTTATCAATTTCAAGGAATCCTCGAGTTCTCATGTATATAAAACTCCCTGAGCGGGACATCAATCTGTAATATGATTCACCAAATTCTTTGCTCTGATCATACATCTGCCTGAGAACACATATTACCCAACGTACATCTTCTTTATGCATAAATACAAATGCTGATGTACCAGTCACCTCCTCTATCATATATCCCACAGCTAAGGATATGCTCTGGTCACATTGTACAATCCTTCCATCGGTAAGATGTCTTGTCCAGTACTCTGAGTAAGCTGTAGGTGGCGAGATTCGTGGTGGCAAAGGATTCAATATAACATGAACCATACCAATAAAAACAAAGTCATTACCACTAGAAGAAAATGTTCTGTTTTGTCTCACCCTTTGTCTTCGAATTTGTTGTTCATCTTGAACACCATTAGCAGTGGCACGATCCGAACGTCTCAACATTCCATCAATACGGCATCGTTCATAACGAGGGGGGTCAGTTCGAGCACCTGCACGCATTATTCTTATTTGAAAGTTATGACGCTGCTTAAATAACTTATCATCAGAACCAACCTGTAATTCAGGTGGGTAAATATGTTGTTTCAAAATATCCTTATCTTCAATGTGTACATAATTGTATATATCTTGGCTGAGTAAGTCTATATGGCAATATCCAAGTTTTTCCTGAATGTTTGGCGACACAAGAAATATTCGACCTCTGCAAGTAATTCCCAGCATAAAACCACCAAAAAGATCAAAGAATTTCATAAAAGCTGGAGACCATGTCTCCAAATGACTACATTTGATTGAATTTCCAAAAACGTGATCATTGCGAAGCTTGTCTGCTGCTAGCCGCAGCACGCTTGTTTTGTCTACCTTACGTCGTGAATTTATTATATCAGATAAGAGGGTCATAATCTGAGCAATCTGAGAATTATATTGACTTCTGCGTTGCTTCTCGGCTATTATGCGCGATTCACGGTCACTAGCTTTTACTACGGGCATTTCCGGTGATCGAGATTCAGAGGAAGAAGACTCCCCACAAGCAGAATGCAAGTCATATACTTTAGAAGGTGGAGGTACGGCAACTGTCATTCCGAAGTCCTGATTTGCATGACCCGCCTGACCGACAGCCGTTCCATGAACTGCATATCGACCGGCAGCTGTTCCAGGAGTTGACATCATATCGAAAAACCTTCGTATATCACGCAAGTATTGTCCTTGTTTAGATATTACATTTAAGCACTATCAAGTTATTCATCATCATAAACACAACATAACATTGTTTATTTTGAAATAATTCACTTAGTACATTTTCTATAAATTAACGTGGTTTACATCAACGCGTATACTAACAAAAACACATTAACGAGAAAATAAACCCGCGTTTGCAACTTATCCGTGTGAGCCACAGAGAATGAACTCCTAAAATGAATAACTGAATATAAACATGACACAAGCAGCGCAATGGACGTGTGGCAACAGCTACTGCTATTGGATCACAGACTAGTTAGCTGTGTCGTTTACTTGAGCCGTCATTCTGATAAACAACTTGCAGCTATGCATCTCAAAATGCATTGAATGGTCTGCACCATAGATGATATACTATAAAAAGGAAATCTGGACTTTGCACACAGATAAACAATTGTGACGTTCATAGTAGCAACTATAATATATATCACTCTGTAAGTTTTACAGAGTAATTATTGATAGTAAAAAAGATATGAAGGCAGAAGTATCACAGATTATAAAAATAATATTATCAAGTAAACTACGTAAAGCACATACATTACAAATAATAAACAGTATTTCTGCATGTTGCCTATATCGAAATCGGAACTAAAAATATATTAACTTGTTGTAGTGTAACGGAATGCAGGCCTGCGTGTAGCTTAAAATTTACATTAACGTGTCGCGATGGAGTAAGTGTCGCCATTTTAGAAACTGATTTAAAATTTTTACATAGTGTCAAAAATTTAAATCTATTACAAATAAAATACACATTTTACTTGGTTTATTTTATATTTCAGCAACAATAACCAAAATACTATGGCTTTGCTTACATCCACATACTAATTTCATAATAATATCTTTACAAAAAGCGTATAACGTTTGTATTCAACGATGTTTATACCTTTTTAATCTATTTTTATTTACAAACTTTTGTTTAACATTTACACGACAACCAGTGGTATTTAAACGCAACTTACTAAATAGTATACTATGAAAAAAGTGATTATCAATTTCTTTCAACGAGGGCGAAAGATGCAATTTTTGTGGTTTGCATACACCAAGAGATTTGAGAAATAATAATATAAACATGGATGTATTGGCGATTGGCAGTTCGTACCATCTGATAGCATTTATTGCTGGCGTTCTTGTAACACAACAAGTTCTCAGCAATACGATCCCTTTTAAGTTTCCAGAAAGCTCGATTTCTTCTAGTCATTGCCATTTTAACGTCTCTAGTCATCCATGTAACCGGAGGTCGGCTCAACTTAAGTTTACTGTTTGGATCAGCAATGTCATGTAACTGTAAGGAAGAAAAAGAACTCCTTGGGAGTCTCTTGCCTCTTCTTCTTCCAGGACCAGTCACCGTAGGAATTTGTAGAGGCGATGTCGCAGTTTGACTTCCGAAAAGTGTTTTTAAAAGCAACTTTAAACAATAGTTTTTGATTTCATTTCCTTAAACCTGTCTCTCGAGCGGTCAACATTGGCAGTTGTATATTTCGGTCTTGCCGAGTAGTGGTACTTTTTTCGCAACCTGGGTGCTGCTCAACGGGGTTTCATATGTTAGTGTAATGCTGCCAAAAGGCGAAATATAACGCTTCTGTTGACACCAAATTACCGAAATACCTGAAATTGATTTCTTCGGTTTGCTTAGACGTAACGATCCCCGAAGGATCCGAGATAAAGTGATTTTTAACCCTTTATTCAATAGGCAGTGTTATTAAAACTAGTTACAAGGAAATCTATAAACATATTATATTATTGTTGATAGTATCAGGCGTTACTTTGCAGAATTTCATTGTTATTAAATTAGTATTAATTTACTTTGCAACAATCTGCAAACAAAATGTATAATGGTATATATTTTTATACATGCATGAAACCTCCTCCCTTCCACAAAGGAAAATATGCAATTATGATAAAAGTGTATACCAACACCTTCGTATTTTGCCTGTTCTCGTCCCTTAATCCGGATATATAACTTTAGCCGTATTTATTATGAAAGACGGTATTAAGATTGACTTTTTATAAGTTAAATTATCTATCTATTTTTATAAAGTATTTCTTAGGTAGTTCTATCATTACATTAAATTTTTATTTATATCCTATGCCGTACTTTCCTGATCTTATTTTTGTTTCCCCAAATTTATCCGAATATTTTTCTTTTTCAAATCTTGCTTTCCGTCCTTTATTTGTCTTTGGCTGAGCAAACCTATGCCAATATTATATTAAAATAAAAACAAGGTATATGGAAGGCTTGTTTGTAATTTGAAGGCGTCAAAATTAGGTATTAACCTTTTCCCCTCTAGCAAAATAGTATCTGTGTCACTCATAGACTCATAGTACACTATGTTGTGCTGCGTCATAACCAGTGCTGTCAATCGCGAGGAAAATCCCCAATTTACGGGAAATTGTAGGTTATTGCGGGGAATAACAAATATAAGGGAATTTTCGGGGAATCCATACAAATTTTTCCTTTGGATTATTTCATATTGGGTAATACAACTAAAACATCACACTTCGACTGGGTAGATACAACTCGACACTATTAACATAATTAAGAATGGCTAATCACACAAATGCCTTCTCAACTGTCATTGAAATACAATTTTGAATTTCTGAACGCATCCATTTCTATATCATCATTAATTCAGTGACTATCCTTAATTGGCTCGTGCTGTGAAAATTTTCAATAAAATTATGGAAAAGTGGTTAAAAATTGCAGTTAGTGTTAAAAAAAACGTGAGATGCATGATCAGCATTAAAATATGACGATTAAACTTATTTTTAATCGAATTCAATATAAAAAATCTACCTACTTAACTAACGTGTTGTTAAAGATATTCTATAGCTACTTCCGCTAAATTCGATAACTTAACTTGATTTGAATAGTATAGATGTAGTCTGTAGATGTGAGAGTTAATTTTTTTATAACGTATAGTATTTGATATTAGTTTTAGAAGTATATAAACTAATTTTGTATAAAACAGTGTTTTTATTCCACAAATATCATTTCGGGGAATTTGTGGGGAATGAATCAAAAAGAAGCGGGAAATTTCAGGGAATTCACTGACGTGCCGCGGGGAATCGATAATTTTTTATTGGCAGCACTGGTCATAACATATTATAACGCCATTTCATAGAATACTGTTGTGTTATTCGTATCGCGCGGAAATTAACAATTTTTCAAATTTTTTTTTTATTTATTTACTTTTTTAGTTTTCTTAATATGTTGTGAGTTTTTAATGAAATTAAAATAGGTCATTCAATTGGGTTTTGCAGGCTACATAACACTTATTTTGTGTAAATCCCTAGTTAAGATCACACCCCAAAATTTTTAATGTTGTTTACCGTTGATTGATCAGTAATGTTACTGCGTTCTTTGTACCAGACGCTTATCAGAATACTAAACTTAGCAACCAACAAATTATTATTGTTAGTAAAACTGGCTAATTATTGATATGCAAACCGGTTTTATACTAACGCGTTACTTCTGCTGTTAGGTGGTACAAGTACCTCAGACAGACGCAAAACTGATAACTGGATTGCAGTAAGGAAAACTGTACAAATCGCCTCGGTCATCAAATTCAGATTTAGTATAAAAACACTACTGTACCGTATATTTGTAAATAATGTTGTTACCGACGGATTTAAATGTATTATTGTTGTTTGTTGCCGCATTTTTATGTGTTATAGTTGGCGAGGATTTAGACGGTATGTTACATTTTGCCGAGTAGTAATGTTTTAATCAGTAGAGGAACTTTACGTAAAACTATTCATTATTGCAGTTGGTGAACCATGCAGCCCAAATAAGGACACGAAAGATGATGGAAAATGCGTATTGGTCATAAATTGTTCTGAAGCACTAAGGTTAGTAGTTTTGAACTTGTCTAGGTAGTTACAGGCCAGTCTTCTACAAGTCAACAAGTTTTAGTTGTAGTTGTTTTAGGACTAAACAATTTTTCCTTGAGATCAACAAGTTGTTGGTGATGCCTGTGGTGATCTATGGGTGGTAGGGATCACTTACCAAGAGGTGCTCCATCTAAATTTTTACTAGTTAACTTAGACATAGTAATAGAAAACCCAGCGCCTGCCTGGCACTTGCCTATAATTAGAATTTGTCAAACCTTTACTTCTGAATTTTTAACTATCCCTTAAGATGCAATCCATTTTAAACTAAAATATGGTGTGTTTGAATATTTTCATAACTTTGTAATTTATTTCATTTTTAGGTACATCAGGCAAAGACATAATCATCCATTTCAAAGATGTGGATTTGAAAACTCTATGGAAGTTTTATGTTGTCCTAAAAAATTCATAGATACTACTACTAGGAGGCCTATTATAACCAAAAGTCCTCCAATGTCTGTGGATCGCTATGGTATATTACTTTCAAATTATGTTTATTAATATACCAATTTATATATCATACCATAAAAAACTGTTACCTTTTAAATAAAATTTTTGCAAAGTCTTAAGTCATCTAATATCCGTTATTAAAATTATCCTACACAATTGGATAATCTGAGATAATTTCATATTCATAACCTTAAGTGACCCCATTAAAATATTATTCATATACATATTCAGATCTGAAATTTCATATCCATAACATTCCTAATTAAGTTTTTATGTACACATATTTGCGTAACTTGAGAGTTGTTGTAACAGTATTTTTTTTGTTGATTAGGGACATCGAGGGTGGTGGAGAAACGTAAGTTCTGTTAACATTGTTAACATGCATATATTTTTAAATTGAATTTCTCTATTTTGAACTGAATGTTATTTTGTGTAATTTATTAATATTCTTACGTTTTTTTTTTCAGAATGTAAAAAGATCGTGGATGAAAGCATACCTCCGTTAGACTTGCATATAATCGGCGGAGAAAACGCGCAGTTGGGTGAATTCCCACATATGGTGAGTCTGATATAACTTGTACCATTATAAAATTTGAACCTGTTATAACATGTCATGTTACTTGTTATATTGTATCGATAAAAGTAGACCGTTTTATGTTTAAAGCATAATTACATTATCTATATCTATACTAATAAATAAAATTGGTCTGTTTGTAATATTAAAATAACTGCTTTTTACTACATGCATATGAACGTATATACGGTACATATACCAAAATAACATTTTTTACAATTTTTGTCAGTTTGTCCGTCTGTCTGTTTGTTCCGGCTAATCTTTGAAACGGCTGGACCAATTTTGACGGGACTTTCACTGGCAGTTAGCCGATGTAATAAGGAGTAACTTGGCTACTTTTATTTCTACTAAATAACTTTTTTGTTAAAACTCCACGCGGACGAAGTCGCGGGCACAGCTAGTATTATATATAATTATTTGTCCATGTATTGCAAAATAACTAAAGCTACTGAATAAATAAATATTGACATGAATTACTGTACGATCTACGTTACGTAGGTTTATAATATATTATATTAGCACGCACATGTTTAAGTGCCGGTTTCATTAAGTACCCCCAAGTTGATGTTTACATAAAAAATTATGTTCCTGCAAAAAATGCTCATCACACTGAATAAATATACATACATACATAAATATGACATGACAATATGACACATAAATATGATTAAAATCGTCGTAACATACACATTTTATTTAAAAATACGTACTTTCGTCATGTATTGTTTGCATTATTTATACTTTAATTTATAATTGAATTTTGCCTTTGTTGGCGTGAAGTTCGGGAAAACACTAGTTAATCTTCGTATATTTGAAACCTTATAAAACCTGAAAAACCTCACACATGCACTACAAACATAACTTGATACAATCTTCGTTATAAGACTAAAGGTCATGTCGTCATAACGTGCCCAAGTCTCGTCTTCCTATTAGCGGACTATCGTTTAGAACTTGTGGGCTGAAACGACTATCGGTTTTCCTACATTTATAACTTACCTTACCTTACCTATCCTGATGGTAGTGTATACAAAATACGAAGTTTATTGAGAGCCATGTTGAAAAGTAAGGCTTTTTCCTTGCTGGACTTCGACATTTCTAATTACGAGACTGTATTCAGTCTTGGCTTATTCGTTTATTATTTCGTGTTCAGTTCTGAGTCATGCCAACCAACCGATCCAACCAGACCTTTCCAGATATACCTAGAATACCCAGTGTCATTTTTGTTACCAATTTTATTAAAAACTATCATGTGTCACATATAAACATGTCGTCAGAATGTTCTGATAACAGTGTATGACCTTTAGCATTGTGTATCATCTTGGACTACTGCAGATTCTTATTATTATTTTATACAATTGACCAGATAAGAAAATACTTTGATGTAGTTTTGAGTGATGTCGTTTTTTATTTATTCGTTTACTTGATTTGATTGCCGACAGTATGTCCACAACACACATTCTGTGTGTAAACATTGATCGTGCGCCTTTCCCGTAGCCAATGACGGCTATCTATTATCTTATACCTTTTAAACTTGGAGGATAATTATTTGCTATAAACATTATATGCAATTTTATTTATTTAAGTGGACTAGCGGCCCCGTCCGACTGCGTTCGGGTTGGACTATTAATTATATACAGGTACATGATTATTAAACATTTAATATTTTTTGCCTTGATTAGACATAGTTAGTTTTACTGATATTTTATATAGCCTATCATTTGCGCAATCACGCATTCTCACTACATACATCGGTCAAACCGTTCTTGACTTATAAAACAGCCTACATATATACAGACAGAGAGACAAACATTTCAAAATGGTCAAATTGATATGATTAAGTCATACAACGAATATTTATTATGAAATTTCACAAAAAAACGGAATGTGCTGACAGAGAGAAATTATAGAATTATATAGATACATAGATTTTATATAGCCTATCATCTGTGCCATCACGTGTTTTCACTGCAGACCAATCGGTCAAGCCGTTTTTAAGTTATCTCGAGACATATTGTATTGTCTATACTACTATAATATACATTTGTTGAGCTGCTATTACTACTATATAAATATGAAAATCGGTAACGGTATAAATCTATGTTGGTACAATTTAACAGAAAAAAAACATAGCTTAGTACATTAAATCAAATTTCATTGCATAAATAAATCAAATTATGTTTAATCGAATCAACCTCAAATAATTTAATGGCCAATGTTTATGTAACTTAATAATACAAATACTGGTCACTACGTTAAAGTGTTTAATGATCTTGCTCGTAACAGAGAGCATATCATTATCATGTAGAATGTCAATACCAAGAGATTTAAGTTAATAATAATATAGTCTTGACATTATCGACATCGGAGAGTTACAACTCAGATTAGTACCAGTTATCGGACTAGAAAACATTTTGCATGTTCCGGGTCGTGGCACTTACTATACGGATATGTTAATTATGCTCAATAATATGACGTCGCTGCGGTTGCCAAATTCCATATGTGAATTTTTAAAATTTTTGTTTTTTGCACTTATAATAATGTACGTTTTTATTATGAACTAGCAAATGCCCATTCTTCGCTTTGGAAAAAATACCTTACGTTTAAAGATAGCATATGCATTTATATGGGTTTTTCTCGTTCTGTGAATTAGAAATACATATATTAATTCATAACTGTTTTAATTATGGACGGATTGCAATGAAACAAACTTTAAATTTTAAATGACGCTTACAGCAATACAATAGTGAAAACCAGAGCGAAATCGGTTAAGTCGTTTCTGAGATCAGCGGGAACAAATGCACAGACAAACAGACAAAAGTTCTAACAACTATTGTTTTGGGGTTTAATTGGGTTAATAAAGACCCGTAATAATATTTTTTCTCATATATCATTCATGTACAAAAATCGATCACATAGAATTTTATTATTAGTATAGATATGTCAATAAAACTTTTTTGCAGTATGCAAAATGGAAATAAATACGAGTCAAATAATCAAACGGTCAAAACACGTGGGATTATTTAAATTCGTTTCCGATTTGCATATTACAAAAAGGTTTTATTGACATATTCATAATGAAACAGATATAAATTTAAGTGCAAAAAACAAAAATACGAACGGACAGATTGACAAATAAAATCGTAAATATCGATTTAGCCTCTATATCAATTACAAAACTTATCCACATTACTTTTTTTATGAAAGGTATAAATTAGATCTTTTTACAGTTTTCTTGTAGAACAGCTACTAATGAATTATCTTACTTTGGGTAATTGCAAGTTTTTTTCCGGTTTTTTGTGTTCTTTTGATATATGTAAGCGTATTCGCTAGTTGTTGAGTCGCTCCAACCATTCTCGATTAGGGAGAGCGATCCAAGTCGCAAGTACACCGATAGTGTGTTGAAGTCGAAGTGTATTGAATAAACTTGTACTGTGTTTTGTACGTGAGAAAGTATATAATTCAAGGAAAGTGTATTCGCAATCTGTAACACTCGCAGGCCGCCCTCGGCTACGGGAACGGCAGCGATTACGACTTCAGCTGCGGCGGGACCCTCATCTCGGAATACTACATCCTCACAGCGGCGCACTGCGTCGACAATCTCGAGCAGTAATACATTTACCATTATTTCGTATACATCATACGTGTAATAAGTTATTTCAGTATTAATGTAGTATCGTGGTATTTCCAATGGGTAAATACGTCATAGTTATTATCAGTGTGTTATTTCATCCGGCTACGTAATAAACCCCACAATTGGTTCTACTTTTTAACTGTATTATGAACATGTAAAACTCCATAGTTTGTAAAGGAAAACTGGAGTTACTTGCAGATATACGCAATGTCCTGGTAATATATAATTTGTTTATTTTTACACCATTATCTTGTTGACGAACATCATTCGCAATAACACAGTACGGCACATGTCACGATTACTCTAGTACACCGAGCGGCAAATCCTAGTCTCCAATAGTTTGTTTAATTAAGAAATAATATTTTACAGTTTTCAATATACCAGAAGACATAAGCCACTGCGCTCGAACAGAATAATTGGATAATCGTTATAGGTCACACAATATTTTCTACATTGTTGGTCGATTCAGAAGAGGAAATACTGATCATATATTACATAAAATTTATATATAATTAGTACACCTTATGTAACCATTAAATCAATGTACGTAATTTGTATTCATATATGAAAATCATAAACTGTAATTATAAATAATTTGTATATTTGAAAACAAATTAGTAAAAATAGTAATGTTTGAAGATAGCAACGGAAAAGAATATCATATAATTACTATTTGTCAGATTATAACAACGGTTACCATGGCAACATAACTATTAAATTAATATTTGTTTTAGAAAAAAGAGTATTTCCCGTTTCCGTAGGAACTCGACATGGAAAGACCCGAAGTGATTTTATAACAATTCCGTTTCATTTTTCAATGGAGGTAAGAAACATTAATATCGTAATATACTTTTTTTTTTTCAGGAAAAAGCCTAGTATCGCGCGACTAGGTGTTGTGGACATAGGAAACACTGACTTCAACCCTGAAACTGATATAAGAATATCCGATATTATTTCTTATCCTGATCGTACGCCTTTATACAAATATCATGATGTGGCATTGTTGAGGTAATCATTTTTCTTATTAAGACGTTCACTTTATTTAATAAGCTCTTCAATAAAAATACACGCGTCATTCATGAGAACCGTGCCCTTCTCGATCCGGGCAATAAACATGAGGGGAGACGCATTTTAAAATTATTCCACCCGAACTATATTTATTGTGTTGTAATATATTTTGTATCACGTGGTAGCCCTATCAATAATGCAACGGTGAAATCATTTACCTGGTGGTGTCTACAAAAAACCATTTGGGAATCGCGTCTCGTAAATAGACACTTGGCAACGATATAGAACTGAAATTGAATAGATAATAACTTTTTGTGGGGGGGTTGGCCGATGGAAGAAATATGTTAAATCCAAGACGTTAAATATTATTAAAGGGTGATAGGTGCCCACGAAGAGGAACCTTGCTACTATGCACTATTAACTCCTCCAAAGACCTCCAAAAGATGCGACCTCCGTAAGATAGGTATCCCCATAGCCTCGTGTATTGTTCAAGTGCACCGCGAGCGGGCCCGTGTCACCGCACACTGGTCGCGCAACAAGACGGGCCAGTGCCACAGTCCACCACGTATGAATTGTCACTCGCGAGCAAGTGACGCGCGATTTCTAACCCGTAGGTAACCAGTCGGCAATGACTATCTGCCGATCGAGCGATCCGGGTTCGATTCCCGGCCGAGGAAAACATGTATGTGACATGTGTATAATAACGCGACACGAATACACTTTATAGGTTGGAGAAGCCAGCGGAGCTCTCTATCACCCTAGTTCCGGCCTGCCTTTACGCCGGGGACACAATCCCCAACGCGCCGCTCACAGTCACCGGCTGGGGAAAGATCAGCGTCGAGAGTATGTCATTTTAATAATCATGATTACATACATACCGAGCAGCCTTTACCGTGCGGGTACACCGGGCTCGTGCCAATATGTGCTCACACGAACAAAAGAGCTCAATTTTTTTCTATTTCTAGGATACGACTACCGAGTGTTACTGTCGACATATTTAAATTTTGATCTTCCACTAAATCGAGGATTTTTTTTCCAAACAAAATTGTTTATTCAACACGTCACGTCTGTATGTCGGTCTCTAAGTTCATAACCCTATTTGCGAGCGTCCCATGGAGCTGTCCGGCTGCTTATGAAACTTTGATGGTCGTGCAATGTTATTGTTAACATATTCGACTCCGCCATTTTCATATGTATCAAATGTCATACCGCCGTACATATCCCTGGTGGACCCGCTAGCGGCCCTCTCGGTATAACGAATGTGCCAGTGTAACTCAGTATAATCAATAAAAAAAAATGTGATATATTTTTTAAAGTAAAAATATTAAAAAAGAAACGTGTATATGAAACTGAGGACGTCGATCATGACTTGATGAGATTTCAGTTCTAATCTCTATTATCTTATTTATATATGAACTATTCCAGTTACGTGCACATTCACAAGAAACATTCAAGTCCAGCTTTCGTCATGGGTAGCCAGCGCTGGATGTGTTAATTCTATAAATTAATTGAAAATTATTGTGGCAGTGGATGTTAGATTATAACTTTTCCAGTCCATTATTACTTTCAATAATAATGTTCCAAAGTGTTATGTGCCCAAGTGCCCCGAAACACAGTATGACGGCCCTGTATTCACCAGTAATTTTGGTCGGAAATCGTTCGCTGTATAGAGTTGCAAATTAGTTAGTAGACGGTGATCACGTACCATCAGGTTACTTGGCAACTTCGACAATAGCATAAGTCACATTGCCACAGAAGTGACAGCTGTCAATTGTGGTAATATTATAGTTTCATATTTCTACTAGTATGTAAACCTGTAGAGTCCACGTCTTCTCTATTTGTGGCAGAGTAAGATTTAAGTTATCTATGATTTTTGACCGTATTGGGGCGGCCTAGAATACTCCCCCTAATCCCATGCTAGCAATACAGGGTGTCGTAAGAGGCGACAGAAGCCGGCCTGCTTGGTGGTAGGGCTTCGTGTAAAGATTATATTATCAGTATTATTATTTAGTCGTTAATGTTATTACTGGTATTGTTATCTTTCCGTGAAGCCTGCCTGGCTAGCTACCACCCTGCTGCTTGAGTCAGCCGCCAAACGACTCGTCGTGTTCCGGCTGGTTGCTTGAGAACCAGTTCTATCTTTCTTACCTTCTCATTTCCTGGCCGACAACGCATCAGTGGTACCATCGGGTGTGCTGATGTCCATGGGCGACGGTGACCACTTACCATCAGGTAGCTCGTTTGCTCGTTTGTCGGCTATTAACATAAATAAGTGATTATAATCATGTATGAAAATATCAACATATCTGTTTGTGTGTCTGAGTGTGGTTGTGTCACCTACTTGACTACACTATTGCACAGTGGGAGCACAAAGATTCAAAGTTAATGTGTTTTCAGAGGACATTCGAAGTAAAGTTCTACAGAAGGCGAACGTGACTCTGGTAGCGAGTTCCAAGTGTGGAGAGAACTATGGCAACTGGCGGAAGCTGCCCAACGGCATCACGTCAACCCAGTTCTGCGCGGGCGATCCGCAGGGCCACACCGACGCCTGCCAGGTACTGTGTTACCTCGTCATTAAAGCCTCTCGACAACGTCATATTTCAACCGTCAAGTCCGCCAGGCATAACTATACTTTGATATTTACTAGAAATATATACACTACCGGTCAAAAGTTTGAGACCACTATAAAAAAATTAAGAAAACAAATAAAAGTCAACATATTTAAATCATTATGAAATACAGTTTTTATTTCCATGTTATACACAATATTTAAAATTAAAAAATTACGAATACAAAAGATAATACTAAATTACTAAAGAAAATACAAACAAGAGAGTTTATCACAGACTTTTCATCAAAATATCCTCCTTTGCATTTTATTATTTGTTTTACCAATCTTGGCATGCGAGCAATTAACTTATTTATTGTCTCTTGCGAGATATTCTTCCAGCTGTCTTCTAAGGCATTCCACATGGCCTGCTGTGAAGAAGGACATTGTTCCCGAACGTTTCGGTCAAGTTCTTCCCACAAAAGCTCTATGGGGTTAAGATCGGGACTTTGGGGTGGCCATGTCATGTTTTCCATCACTTTTTCTGACTGTTTCTCGTCTAAATAGCCCCTATATAATTTTGAACTATGCTTTGGATCATTATCTTGTTGGAAAATAAATCCTTTGCCGATTAACTTTAGTCCGGAGGGAATAGCATTTTTCTCCAAAATTACTTTATACTCCTCCTTTTTCATAATTCCTTTAATTGGACCAGATTTCCAGTCCCATAGCCTGAGAAACAACCCCAGACCATAACAGATCCGCCACCATGCTTGACAGTCGGGACTACACACTGTGGCATCATCTTTTCTTCGGCGGAACGTCGAACGAAAATTCTTCTTTTTGAACCAAATATTTCAAATTTAGATTCGTCACTCCAAAGTACTTTTTTGAAATCTTCTTCGGTCCAGTCTCGATGGGCTAGGGCCCACTGCAACCGTTTTTTCTTATTCTGCGGTTTTAGAAGAGGTTTTCGAACAGCAACGTGACCATACAACTTGGCGTCTCGCAATTGTCTTGTCACTGTAGACACTGACACAGGTTTTTCCCGAGATTTGTTGACTTCAACGCGGATTTCTGGGGCTGTTAGGCGTCTGTTTCGCTTGCTGGTTACCACAATAAATTTGTCTTCACTAGAAGTCGTAGCTCTTGGTCTCCCGGAGCGCGGACTATCTTGATTACTGCCAGTTTGTTTGTACCGCACAATAGCGCGATGAACACAAGTCTTTGATAACTTGAGTTGAGATGCAATCTCACGTTCAGATTTGCCTTCATTATGGAGAACAACGATGGCAGATCGCGTTTCGATACTAATTTAGCAAACTTTTCCCATTTTAGAGACGTCTTGACTGTAGGAATCACAAAATCAGACTAACAGCGGATACTCGTAGATAACCATGAAAATATCGGATTAAAATAAACTTAAAAACATATTTTAAAAATATAGAACAATCGCATTGTAAGATGATGTAAAAAAAAAACGAAATGTCAGCTGCGGTAATGAGGTAATAAAATTTTTACAATCGATTATGGGACTAGCTCTTCCTCGGGTCACATTGCAGTTTGGAAACAATGCTGGTTTATGGCCCTTTCCTTGGCTTATATACAAAAGAATTAGCTTTTAGGCAATCTTTAAAAACAATAGAATATGCAGGTGTGCAGATTACTTTTTATCACCAATATTTTAAGAATATTTACTAATAACAAATATCTTTTATTAGTGGTCTCAAACTTTTGACCGGTAGTGTATACTACCTAGCTAAATGGATTGAGGATCTAGAAAGAAAACAGCGATTGATAAATTCAATGCTCAAGAGAATATTAATAATTTTTTATTATTTTTGCATATATTTAAAGTGATAAAGCGTAGAACGTAGCGAATTCCACCCGACTTCTGTAATTCCGAAGTAGTACATATAGAACAAAGAAAAGAGAACAAGAAACCAAAACAAAACCAACACAAAATATTATCGCACTAAAGTTATCTTACTTTAATCGATTTACAAAATCAGTTGAATTTACTGTAATGGACAGAGTTTTTAAGAGTTTTTTGTGAGAGAGTGAAACTATCGAATTGCAATTTGTTGCAGGGGCTGTAATATTTGTATGACGTATGACAGCCAGCTAGCTATCATGACCACAATTGAATAAAATCATATTCGCTTTGTCGGACATATTTAACGGTACTTTAAGCTTATTTCAGGGTTTTTATTTTTATAGTGATATTACAATGGTCATAGCGAAAATCTGCGGCGGCGATGAAATTTTAGGCGGGTGACAATAACATACATAAATAACGCCTCCAACATTCAAACATCTATGCTGCCACTGCATAATTAATTATTAATTGATGTTTAATCACACCAAGTTATAAAATGAAATGAACATATTTTTTCAGGGTGATTCCGGTGGTCCGATTCAAGCTCTCACGTCATCGGATGGCCATTACAGAATATTGGGTATAACCTCGTTTGGACGCGGCTGTGGTTCGACAGTACCTGGAGTATACACGCGAATTTATCCGTATCTAGATTGGATAGAGAGTGTAGTCTGGCCTAATGGAATATAGATCAAATGTTTCAAATGACATATATGGTACAAGTTTAACTAAGGTTTTAAAAAAATAGGTTGATACATAAAAAAGTTATTCATGTCATCGTGTGGAGCAAAAGATAATAAAACTATTAATATTAATAAAAATTATATTAACATTAACTATTTACGGAATTAAGTTATAAATGTTGCTGTTATGTTAAAATCGAGATTTTTGGATCGAACTAAAATACAGCCAATGAAGATCGATGGAAATATGAAAACAAAGATGGTTAGAAGTTCAATTTTAAAATCAACTACTTTGAAAAGTTTCAACACTTTCGAACTTTTTAATTCGGGATAAAAACTCAATTAACATCACACATTTGGACGTAGAATAGATTCGCGTCTTTCAACCAAAGTGATTCAATTTCATAAATTATACATAAATAACCAAGTGTGTAACTTTGTACAATGTTGGCTTTGAAACTTGATGGGTAATTAAATATTGTGACAGACCACCTCGATATCAATTAAGTAGTTTTGTACGGCATCATTTAGTATGAAGCAACATAGTCGTAAACAAACGCTCTGGGTTCTACTTGGAAATGATTGCTACTTGTGTAATTTCCATTTGTAGTAATTTTATTTATTTATTATTAAAACAAAAAAGTGCTACTTACGATCTACTACTACTGCTTAGAATTGTTTTTGCAAGAACAACTACATTTGACACGATTGTTAAAAGAATAAAACTTTATAGCCCCTGTTCAAAAAATACTCGTGAATTGTATGATACCAAATAAACAAACCAGACTCGCGGGATAATCACACGCGATCTCTAAATTTTTTCAAAATATAATATGGCCCATGTTACTCGCCAATATTAAGGCTTTTGATAGTTTTTTTTAGTTTATCAAAAAATATACAAAAACAATATTTTTTCCATTGGTATTAGGATGAAATATTATGGAAGATGAAAATCCGAAGACTACACTTACTATAGTAGTAGAAAACTACTATAATTAGGTGTGACATATGATAATTTCATACTTAAAAGTCATAAATATTTTTAAAATTTATCATTATAAATGTATCGATTTACCATTCAAATAACCGTATGATAATTTGTAATGCATTTTAATACAATTCAGCTAAACCTAACCAATTAATAGTAACTTCCGATCACTCGGGTAACATTGTTATTCGTTTGTATCAGGCACTTTTAAAATTTCTTACTTTTACGACACACAAATTAGTCTCTCCAGAATATGTATATCATAGATAACCGTGTAGGATCTTATAATCCAAGACACATTGCCAGAAATATGAAATAAAAAACAGTCGAAAACTGCACATTTCTTATGATGTTCACGTATGTTACACGTTTCACAGTTTACTCTTTTATACATAATTTTTTAAACAGCCGACAAACGAGCAGACGAGCCACCTGATGGTAGGTGGTCACCGTCGCCCATGGACATCACTAACACTTAAGATATCATTAACGCATTGTCGGCTAAGAAGAGAAGTACTGGCTCTCAAACCCCTAACCGGAAAACGAGGATCGTTTGGCAGCCGACTCAAACAGGAGGGTGGTAGGTAGCCTGGCAGTCTTTACGGAAAAATAACAGGAACAATATTAATGTCTTTAATACTGATAATAAATTCCTTACGCGAAGCCCTACAACCAAGTAGGCTGGCTTCTGTCGCCTCTTAAGACACCCTGTTCTGCCAGCATGAGATTACGGAAGTATTTTAGGCCGCCCCAATGCGTCTAGAAGACTTCCCTTAATATATAATTTAATAGATTATATTTTAGTAAGATTACAGTGTTGTAATAAAAAAAAATGATTATTGTATAAAATAAAAAATATGATTAAACAAAAATACCAGTGTTTAAATTGTACATATTAACTATTACACATACCTTTATTGTTGTCTGCCGTGATATCCACCCTCCTATCTAACGTCAATTTTAGGGAATCTTGGACAATCTTTTGTATAATATTAACACTTGCTTAATAATTAAGTTTACACTATTACTTCATCCTACTATTTACTAAAAACAAGACTGTCAAATCGGTCGTAGTATATAGGCAAACTGGTCAAATAAGGGTGTAGTTCGGATTTACGTGCAAAAAAAATAATTGAATTTATCAAAGTGAAATTCAATAATGCTCATTAGTCTTAAGTTTGAATACAATATTTAGGTATATTCCTAATGAGCGGATAGTTTTGTTCGAATAGAACCTATAGCGGCCAAAGAGGTGTGCGACGTGCAACGGCACGGCACGATTTCTCTTGTCTTACGAACGAATTGATGAAGGAGTATTGGTCAATTAAATTACTGTCGTGCATACGCTTCCCAAGTATTTATGTACCAATGATAATTTATTAAGCGTAGCCAAGTATTTCCATATAATAATAATTTTATAAGTCTGTTATATATACTTATAGCATATTTTACATTTATCTATACTAATAAATAAATTTTGGAGTGTCTGTTTATAATATTAAAATAACCGCTTTTTACCACATACATATGAATGTATATACGGTACATATACCAAAATAGCATTTTTTACAATTTTTGTCTGTCTGTCTGTTTGCTCCGGTTAACCCATTGACTGCCAGCTACGAGATATCTCGTATTAAGAGTGTGTATCAAAACTGCCAGCTACGAGATATCTCGTAATGCGTGCTGCAATTTTAGATTAATTACAAATGGCAATTTCAGTTAAAAATATTTTAAAAAGGTGAATGAAATATTTATATGGAGTAAAAAAACGTATTAATTTTCAGTTTTTATTATAAAAGTTAGAACTTATACGATTAGATTATTACATAAAATTTTATTTATATAAATGTATGAATAAAAAAAAAATAACCTTGGCACCTAGGGCAAGACGCTCTAAATATGGCTGGCAGTCAATGGGTTAATCTCTGAAACGGCCGGACCGATTTTGACGGGACTTTCACTGGCAGGTAGCTGATGTAATAAGGAATAACTTAGGCTACTTTTATTTCCACTAAATAACTTTTTTGTTAAATTCCACGCGGCCGCAGTCGCGGGCACAGCTAATTATCTATAAATCTTACATTACAAATTCGACGTTATTCAATGTTCCTATAGAAATAGGCCTTTAGTTCGACGATGGAGAAGCACTGCACATATTTGGCTAAAGACTTGTCTATAAATTGGTAAAACAAGTATTTTGAATTCGAAATATTAGTTTATTTAAAGAAATAATACATGAAGACACTTATCTATATTTAAAATGAATAATTAGATATTTTTGTCAAATAAAATAATTTAAATGTATACAATAACACAATAGAAAAACACAAAACTAGTTGTTAATTTAATTGAAATACAATTGCTAGTTCCAAAATTGTTAATTCAAACATTATTTTTAACAATTCGTTATGAAGTGCTATTAATTAAGACTATACCTATTATATTCATCCTCTGAGTGAACATTTCAGAATTGTTCAATTCACCTAAGACACAATGTAACAATAATAATAATTAATAGAGAAAAACGTCAAGAGAATAATATTTTGAAAGAAAATTTTAGAATAAAAAAGTAATGTAGTATAAAAATGGAATAAATTGAAAGGAAAATTGAGTACAAAAAAAAAAAGAATAAAGCAAATAAAAATAACTCGACAACTTTTAATTCTGTTGACAGACTGCTAAGATAAAATTGTCCATTTACCCTCATTTTACAAAATGTAATTATGAACCATAGCTCAGTATTCTTAGATGTGGGCCCCCACATAACTTTCCGCGATAAAATTATAAAACCTATTAAAATATTACGCGACACACCAGATTATAAAAAATAGCTTACATACTGATTACAATACATTAATACAATTTATTACCCTATTCATTATTAAATGTTACAATTCAAATTAAATGAATAGCGATTAAAAATAGACACACAAATATGACGCGCCACAAGCTAGTTCACTTTATCAAGAGCAGCAAAAGTAATTATAATTTTATTACATATACCTATATTTTTTCTTATTACTATTTTTTACTGTCATCTTTTTATAATTATTGTATTGTTATGTTTTATTGTTGCTAACTTAAACATTAGATTTATTGCTGAGATTTTTTTGGGTAATTTTTGGGATACATAGTATTGACAGTCAAATAATGATACTTACATATATCTTAGTCAAAATTAAAATTGGCCATATTATTGTACTCCTCGGACCAAGCTGCAAATATTGAGCCATCCATTTCTGGAGCATGGCGATTGGTTCCGAGTAGCCTGTGACTGGTTCCACCAATCGTAGCTCCACATTCGACACATTTTCCCACTTGCATTGCACCACCGCATTCTCCAATACAGTAGTAGTGACCATTAGGACATTTATACCAGTGGCCTGCCTTGAGTCCGATCGCCTTCACAATCAACTCACGCTCTTGTTTTGTTACTATACCAGATACCTTTATCGTGTCTTGAAGGATTTTTAGAGCTTCTATTCCTTTGGTTTCGTTGTACACTGTCCAGCCAGTTACCTCTAATTCAGCATTCACCAAGGCGTCTTTTACTTTTGGTTCTTCTTTTGAGATGTGGTAAGAGGGATGACTCACAATTTGAGCGAGTTGAATTATAGAATTCATTCGTTTTATTTCAATTCCAATATCCTTCTGCTGTTGTTGACTTATTTTCTGTATATTGTTCATAAGTACTGTACAAATCATATCAACTTGATTAGTCAATTTTTCCTTAAATGGAATTAAATTTGCAGTAATATACAGATCATAAGTATCAGAGATCATTTGTAATATATCAAGGTATATACAATGCATTTCTAAGTCCAGTAATGATATTTTCTTTTTGTTATTCAATTTTGACAAAAGCATTTCAAAAGCCTTGTGCCAATTCAGACTTTTATCTGAAAAAAAAAGTTTCATCTATAATAAGTATTAGGTACTTTTAAATTAACCATCTTCATTACGTCAGAATCAACCATCAGTATCACCTCATCATCTTTACGACATCTTCCATCACCATCACCTCACTACCCTTTAGATCTATTGTCACACGTCACATTTATCTATTGTCATTCCGAATTCGATGGAGTTTAACATGTTTTTGAGTTTTTATATAATCGGCTACTTAATTCATACATATGATTGTTTAAAAGCATTTGGTAGAATTAATAAATTATTCCAATTTACGCTTTGAAAGAATTTTACCGTTTAAACGCATACGATAAAATTATTTAGTTAATAGTTCACTTAAGGCTTTAAACGTATTATATTATTAATTAGTAATTAATAGTAGTTATAAATTAATTAATCACGCTTTAAATGCATACGGTAGACTGAATTAGTTAATTGTCCAATTTACGCTTTAAGTGCGTACGGTAGAATGAATTAGTTAATTGTCTATTGTTAATAGTTGTCGGTGGAATGAATTAGTGCGTGATCCAATTTACGCTATAAACGCAATCCATAGGATAAATTTGTTCATCCATCACACAGACATATTCAAAACGAGCTTTCTGTTCCATATCATTACATAAACGTCCCTGTCTATGACTGGCTTCTATTATTATAATATTAACAGACTTCTATATCAACAAAATATGTTTACCTGAGGCTATTTTTGAAGGTTTAACAACAATATCATTGGTTTTAGCAGTCAGCTCTAATTTCTTTTGCCGAATTTGTGTCTCAGTGCCATATACTCGCTCCTTAATTGGATTGATGTCCTTTTTAAACATGTCATTAACGAAATCCTTGTATCGATGCGTGTTGATGATTGGCTTACGGCAGTAAGGACACGTGCGTATCGACACAGTATCTCTATCGCCAAACATCAGATTATCCATATTTTCTAGTTCTAATACATGATTGCAATCTTCTAACAATATAAACCTGAAAAAAGAATTTTAAATCTTTGTGTCGCAAACATCCAATTAAACAATCAAATAAAAAGCAAATCAATAACTTTATAAAATATTGGTCTTAACTAGGCAGTATCACATTCAGCACCTTAATTTAGTAAGTTTTGAAAATTTTCTACTAGAACCTCGACTCGGATTTGTTATAACCTTGACCTATAATTAATTGTACAGAATTACAAAGTAGTTAGCATTCTACATCTTATCTGCACTAGTTCTACATCTCGTGCTGTAATTAGCGAATTGTCGAAATGTAAACGCTGGTACATACTTATCGTTTTCTTCGAAATCGTCGCCGAGGAAGTCTTTGGGGAACTCATCGGGCCGGCAGCGGTTGCAGATGGGTGGGCAGGGTTCCCCACAAAGGCCACGGCAGGGATGGTCGCAGGGCAGACGCTTGTCACAGGGTTCCGAGCATGGCCTCAGTTGACACACCTCACCACAACGCCGTGAACACTCTCCATGCACGCAACGACGACTGCACGGCTCCTATATATTTTCTTAAAAATGTAAGCAGCTCAAGCCGTATGAGTGTATAATTGTCAATATGAATTAATGAATTTATTCGAAGTTGGTTTTTATAAACACTTTCCGAAAGTCAAACTACGCCATCGCTTCAACAAATCCCTACTGTTAGTCCCGGAAGAAGAACCGTCAAGAAATTCCCGAGGAATTTTCTTTTTCGTACTCACAATTACATAACGCAAATATGGGCTATTATATTAAATTAATGTCCAAGCAGTCTTATCCTTAAAGTAATCATTAATTACTCTTCTTAAGAAAACTATCAGAGTATTTTAACGTACATAATATTATCTAAAATATATCTGATGCTACGGTCAATATAGCAATTTCTTTAAAGAGATCTCTAAGCGAATATGTACAGAATAACGCCCATTAAGACGTAACAAATAGATGCCTCAGGTGATGTACTGCTGCTATCACTACTTGTTTATTACATTCGATTCATTCAATTTAAAGTCTGTCGAATTATTATCATTCATTGCTTGATAGTCATTTATTTATTTATTTATGAAGTAAATCTTTACTACCGATGTAATTTGAAACGCGACGACACGACAAAGCGACAGTAAAATGAGACAAACGGGTATATCTATAGGATTTAGCCTGCAAAAGAATAATATAGATTACATCAAACAGTTTCATATTACTCCGTCTCATCTGTGTGCAATGCTTCGTAGCCTCTGCACTCTTGTCCATTATGCGGTATGTGTGAAGAGTGAAGACGTCGTATAGTGAATATAGTATATTTATTGCACTGCTTAATACATGCATGTTTGTAAGTGTGTTAGTACATGTGCCTTGACCGAAGTTATAATAATTACGAGTATTATTAATGTCAATATTTTAATTGTATTACTAAAAAAATTCCGAACATGCCTAAAACTACAAACATTAGTCGTGAATGTCGGCGGAAAAAAATCATAAGTAATACCTACAATTATTGTAATTCTAGTACTCTGCACTCATGTCAATCTCTGAAAATGTAGTTTTCTGGAAGTTTCACTTTTACCTTTTGTTAAGTGCGAACAACCTCGTAGCCCAGTTAGTTAGTAGTGACCCTGCCTCCCGAGCGCCGGGTTCCATTCCCGGCTGAAGCGGACATTTAACTGTTTGTGCTCGGGTCATGGTAACTTGTAATGTCATATTTACATATAAATGTCATGCCATCCGCAAACCTTAGAATCCTAGTGCTAGTCTGAGTGTGTGATCGATTAAAAAAAATGTTTTTCAATGATCTGATAGTTAAGCAATTTGGTTGCTATATCGCAGGCACTCGATAGATATACGAACTCTATCATATGAGTTGGTCATTGATCCTTCTAAGAATCAGCACAGAACAATATAACGAAGTATCCTTTCAGCCTCCGCAATAATTACAACATATACGTGTCTTACACTGGATAGCTAACCACTAATTTGAAGCCAATATTTTTTGTAATATTTTCAGAAACTAAAAAATTTAAGGTTGCTGGCTACCTTGCAAGCAAAACAGGGTTGTCCACAAAGGTTCTTGCATTTGGAGTGCTTACACATAACTTCGCAGGGTTTGGTACACGGCGGGCATATTTGATTGCAGGGCTCTTTACACCTACAAAACAAAATATATTGACATCGTTAGTTAATTTAGAGCTCCATGAGAAAATAAAAGTCAA
Organism: Megathymus violae; assembly: GCA_003671415.1. NCBI lineage: Eukaryota > Metazoa > Arthropoda > Insecta > Lepidoptera > Hesperiidae > Megathymus > Megathymus violae. Next base: position 3,695,667 of record PDGT01000019.1, on the reverse strand, counting down.
ATATAACGAGATCACAATCCAATATATAGATATTGCTCGCGTCGGTGTTCCCGACTACATATGATGTAGGAGTCTTCAAGAGAGTGAATAGTGTTTGAGAAGTTAATGCGTTCACCATCTTAGACTTCATCACCACTTACCATCTGGGGGGGATTGTTGTCAAGTATTCATTTATTTTATGCAAAAAACAGTCCCAATAAGTGTTGTAATAATTATATTTCTGTAACAAGACCATATCATATTATGTCTCGTGTACGACCTTGCCAAAATTGTACATAAGGATACTCAAAGTTAATCCCTGATTTGCTTTAGCTTTGTTTAACACGACTACACAAAGAAGTGTGGATCTCACACATCTATGTTTGTAGTGTGTTCAAGCCACCTACGAACTTGTAATCTTCAAGCATCCTAGTGTGTAAGACAAGCCATTGTATTACCTATTCGGTCCTCTCAACTCCCTCGTAACAGCTTAAGGTAGTTGAGGAGGTTGAACAGATTGATTTTATTTAAACCAACATTTCCCACGATATACCCACAAAGAAAGAGCAAAGTATGAATTCTGACGAGTCATGATAAACATTTATATTATTACGTAATGCGCCATGCGAGATGCTACGTAAGTACGTGATCCAGACTAAATATTTTAGGTTTAAATTACTTAATGGATGATGAGAGCTCGTCTCATTGTGAACGGTTTTGTTTTTCACTGTATTTTGGCGGGCTATCGGAAGGAGCTCCACGCCTAAACATGGTGTTTTCGCTGCCAGCCAGCTACGCGCTCGGGGTCGTACAGACCAAATTTTTTACTAGACTACGCGGCGCCAGCTTCATAATTATTTTACTCTCTGACATTGTGTGTGCTCAGTGACAGTGAGTGGGGGATTTGTAGTTAGTAGGGAGAGGAAGTTTTATACATATATTTTGTTAATGGTGCCGTGGTTCACACTCACAAAAATCGTAGATCACTATATAATATTAGTAGCGATTATTACTAACTGGTGGCCACAAATAATTATTTGGTTGCAGGTCTGAGTGCATGGCGCGTGCATGCGACCCTGGACACATCCAGAGCAGGTGCCGCCGCAAAGGTGTCCGCACGCCAGCGTCTCGTTACACGGCTCCGTGCAGTTCTGCAGTAACACTTCCGGCTTTACAGTACCTTGGGAGAAAAAAATAAACTTTTAAATTAAACATTAACTCACTGAGCATGTCAAACTTAAACTGATAGATCTGAAAAGCATGACATTTTGCACGCTGTTTCTTATTAGGTAGGATTTTTGAAAAATCTACCTTTAAATTTACCTTTAAATTACCACATTTCTAATTTTTCAAATTATGTGATACATAAGTGTAAATCTGACCTTTACATTACGCAGTCCAATTCCATTAATTTAAGTTATACATCGATATTACATTTTGCAAAAAAAAAAATACATATTTTAATAAATTAACAAATATTTACATCTACAAATCAATATCGGTACTATGAACTCAAATGAAATTTAAAATCTTATAAGTTGTTATATAAAAATACATACTGGTAAATACAGATGAGAAGACATAGCAAGGTAGAGCGACTTTATGCCCGCAAATGGAGTCGAATTTCCTGGGCATGACAACGTCGCACCGGGTCGGGTCGCAGGGGGCGGCGCACCAATCGCGACATGGATGGCCGCAATCCAATGTGCGTTCGCATCGTTGCCCGCACATGTCCCGGATCACATCTTCGGAACACGCCACCGTTACTTCATGGCCGCAAGCCGGTATTTTCTTTTTCACCTTTGCATTTATAACGCACACATTTTATACACAGTAGTAAGTACAAAATTTTTATATAATTTTATGAATAGGCTTTAATAAATTTTGTCATCATCATATATTAAATTTACAAAATGACATTCTCACCTTTTGTCGACAATCCCCACATTCTTCGTGACATTTCTTCTTGCAAAAATGTCCGCACTGCAAAATTCGAGCGCAGTTTTTCCGGCATGGCATCTTATCCACGTTCTGGTTGCAAAGTACACGTTCCGAATGCTTGCAATTGCTTCTCTTCTTTACTATCTGTAAGTAACAAATAATTGTATCTATTTATTATTGTTAATATTAATACTTATCCAAAACAGTCGGATAATCCGAAATAATTTCATCCATATCCATATTTCCATATCCATAACATCCCCAATCCAAATCTGAGGATATTTTATTATATTTATCCGGAATGAACACGTTCTGCCGCGACGAGTGAACATACATCTCAATAAATTTGTAAACTACGAATAGAAATATCATAGGTTACAGATTTACGAATTGGAAAAAATATATAATATATTCACAAAGTTTGACTTTGTTTCTAGGTTTTATGTGGTATTGTAATCACAGAAAAAATAAATTAAATAATAAAAACTAAAATGAAAACGACGCGGCTGATGTGTGTCAGCTCGGTCAGCGTAAACGAGTCATAACGTCCTGTATTTAGACTCTGCCTTTATCAGAAACTTTTTTATCGGATTCGGTTACAACTACGGATATATTTTTATTTCGGACATCCAATGGTTATGGTTACGGTTACAGAGCTCCATAACATCCCTGATATGAGATATTATCGGTTACGCGGTATTGCGAGTTGTAAACATAGTGATTTTTAATATTGCTAGACATAACTTGCTTGTATCATTAAAATAATGAGTAAATTATGCTTAATCAGAAAACCGGTTAGCCAGTTTTTGTTAAACGTGTAAAGTCCTCATATAAGCATCTGTGACGTCACCGTTACATTGGGCGATTCAGGGCCCAGCACAACAGTACAGAGATGGTGCCGTCGTTTCGTCTATTGGCTAGTCTGTCACGCTGAATGGAGTTCCATAGTTGTATTGGTTGATGATGATCAAGACCGCTCCTGAGGAGCTATGATAAGGTAATGTCGTTTACGCACGATATAGCTGCGTGCACAGAATACTCTGCTTTACAAATTACGCTTACGAACTGGTAGTAGCTTCCGAATGGTTGCGACTTATAGACATGATAAAATTGTAAATGCTCAATTTTCGGCATTTTGCTACGAATATTTCGTTTTCTTCTACCTATTTCTTATTATTTTAAGCATTTCCTTAGATACTGTTGTCGACAATCTTATGTAACAATCATATCTTATGTAACAATCTTATAGCTTCTTGGTACGTATAGCCGATACGAACGAGATGGTCACAATGGGTTATGTAAGGAATACCTGGACTTGACAATCTTCGCAGTCCTCGTAACACTTCTTAAGGCACTGGTGGGGCCCAAGATCATCCTCTAGCTCAACGCTGCAGCCTTTTTTCGCCTTCGCACAAGGCTTCTGGCAGTTATACTGTAATTGAATAACAATCATTTCAATTTACATGTATGTAATAAATACGTTCCTTGAATTCGCGTAAGTACCACACGACAGAGCAACTCTTTGTCTATTATTCAACATGTACGCTGATATTCATAGATTCATTGATTATGAGTCGGTTTGTTACAATTTCAATTAATGTAAATACTCACTTTGATATGTTCAGGATCTTCGGTTACGTGGCATTTGCGAGTACACACATGACCACAGATCAAGCGAGCGTCGCAGCTCACTGGACACGCCACGTATTTTATATGTAAATGACATGGTTTTTTGGCCTAAAAAGTTAAAAGACAGTCATTAGAATGTTATTGGTACGCATTGTTCAATTACAATGGAGTTTCTTCCACCGCTTCTTCTACTTCGCCATGCAAACTTTTGAATCTGTGTATTAGACGATAAGGAAATATGTCTTGCACATGCTCCTTTATTTTTGATTCTATTATAGGTAAGAACGAGAAATATTGAGTGTGGTATAAAAAATAATTAACTTATATAAAGCACCGCCGGGCGCGTTCGATCGGTTTCAGGGCGCCAGTTCCAGTCACTGATCGAAAGCGTAAAAGAATTTTAAGAGAATAACTTTTTATAAAGTTACATAAAGCCATCAATACTACCTCATGACCACAGTGGGGCATCGTTACTGAGATTTGTACTTTGCACTTCACAAATGGATCAGTCGGCTCCAGCGAGCATGGCAAGTGCTGGTCGTGTCCGCAAGCCAGCTTCTTGAGTACTGGTGTTTTGCACGGGGCGCAATTTTGTGCGCACATCAGAGGACATATATGCTTCAGCTCGCAGATTATGCTAATAACAATGTACATTCCAATTATAAAACCCAAAGCTCATTCCAATTAAACATAAGTATGGAATTATTCGTTTTTAATCAGGAAAAATGGTACAAAAAAGGATGTTTACCGTTCACATTTCAGTGGACATTGGATAGCTGTGTGTTGCCGGTCATAACCGTGACAAATTAGTGGACACTGGTGATTACAATTTCGCAAATTAAAATTGCACTTCAGTAAGCATCCTCCTTCAGGGACTTTCTCGAAATCATCAGGGGATGCAATCTGTAAAAATATTAATATGTTTTATAGTTAAAAAATACGTAATTTTTTCCAATATCTACGCGATATCCATTAATATCCATGAGGAATTGTAAGATTACAATATAAGTAAAATTTAAAGATCAAAACGAGTAACTAACTTACCATGGTTATTTGATTGGCATGTACCTCGCATTGAAGACGCAAGCTGGTGCCGAGTGATCCGTTTTTTTGTAACGTTTCGGCTATTTTCACCCATAGATCTGAATTGCTTTTCAACATATCTATGTTCCCAAATATATAAAACCCTAAAAATGTTTGTTTGAAAAATAACTTTTGTTCAAGTTGATAGCATTATAGACAGTTATATAGGTAGCCAATGAGTAACGTTTAACTATTTACAGGTACTGTAACGGTTCTAATCTAATCAAATTTAAATAATCTTAATAACCTAACTTAAATAATAAATAAAATAAAAATTAAATAAAACTAAAATAAATATAATAGATAACAAAACAAAGTAACATTAATCTTAATTAAAACAAAAATAAAGTTACGAACTAACACATTAAATAATTCACAGACGTAGTCGCGGTAAATGTCTTGTTCTTAATCTGCCGATCGCTTACGCTCGCGATAAGTTTTTTTTGCGACGGGACTGGATGGAGCCGAGTGACGAACACAATCTACCTTTGACCGCGAGTCGCCGGAGTGAAAGGACAACTCAACTCAATTCAACGTTTTATGCAAACCTTACCTTATTACTGCTACGATCTAACTAGTGTTATTTCCTCTACTATAATTAAAGTTATTTCCTTAAGGATTAAAGGTGATACATAATTAATGCTGTGTTATTACCGCGATTGGATGAGTGTTGCAAAAAAAAATTATTTAATTGTTAATTAGTTTTAAACTGCTGTAGTGTTCTGTAGTTAGTTCTTTTATCGTTGCAGTATTATTGTGCTCGTAACGAAATATGTATTTCTATAATTCTTACTATTTGCATTGAATACGTTGCAAATTTAATTATCATTTTACCTACCACATTAGTTGCTTAATCATGTGAAACGTTAAAATTGTGTTCGTGTTATAATTATTTACGCTATTGTTTTCATATTAAGTCCGATCCTGCAAGACCTAATAGTTAAAAATATTTAACATTTATTTTGTTAGTCCAAATCGACACTTTGATCTAATTCTTAACCTTCATATTTATTATTTCAAAGAGACCTCAATTTTAACGTTCATAATTCATCATAGATATTTTCTTGCATCTTTTCGTTATAATTAATCTTGATTAAAAAAAAAAAACATTACATCATTTTTCTTGTTAAAAATATGTAGTCCGGATTCGAGTCCCGGCTTTGACAACAACCAACGAAACAAATAGAATATATGAAATATTTTTAAATACATATATCGTTTTGGAGTCGGGATATACGGATTCCGTGCCACATAACAAGTTGAGTGTTGTCCATATTGTTTCATCTGTTCTAGTCTTTAGTAAACTCTGTATGACTGCCGCATCATTGATCACTATTCATTGCATAGACTCAGTACCACTTCCTAGCTTTTCTTGATGTGGCGTGGTGCAGTCGATCGGAACTATTCAAGCGCCTTAGGGTAACCGTCCCGAAAAATAATTCCAGGGTCCACCGCTCGCCTGCGAGACCTACGAGACGGAACCGCTGTACCGCTGAACCGCTGTAGCGCTGAACCGCTGTAGCGCTGAACCGCTGAACCGCTGAACCGCTGTACCGCTGTACCGCTGAACCGCTGAACCGCTGTACCGCTGTAGCACTGAACCGCTGTACCGCTGAACCGCCGAACTGCTGCCGTCGGAGGAGATTCTCGCAGGATAGTGGTAGTGACAAGGGTCTTAAATTTAATGCGGCACGAGTGTACACCCACGACCCTTCTAATAAATTATAAGAATCGTCTATTTACTTCTTTTTTTTTCTATCATATTATTATAACACTAGCGAAAAGTGTTACAGTACGTAATGGCTTACTCGCGTCGTAGTTTACACGGATTCGCCAGGCTACAGTTCGATTCATAATTAATGTCCAAAATGTAAACAATGAAATGTCATTCTTAAAGTGTGATCGCAGGCATGCTAAACCTTTTATTTTGTTATCGACCTTTCAGACAAATTTCCACAATAAAGATATGCACAATTGTTTTTATCTAAGATACGATAACAAGCACAGTGAACGACAGTATCACAACTAATCAGTAACGTTGCTGGCTGAACGTAGGTTGATCTGTTGATTATAGTAATTTATAGATATATATATTTTTATGTTAAAAGCCGACAAACGAGAAGACGAGCTATCTGATGGTAAGTGGTCACCGTCGCCCATGGACATCAACAAGACCAAAGGTATCACTGATGCGTTGTCGGCCAGGAAATGAAAAGAAGGTAAGAATGAACGTATATGGCTCTCAAACCCCCAGCCGAAACACTACGAGTCGTTTGGCGGCTGACTCAAGCAGGAGGGTGGTAGCTAACCCGGCAAGCTTCACGGGAAGATAATAATACCACTAATAATATTAATGACTTAATAATAATACTGGTAATACATATAATCCTTATGCGAAGCTCTACCATTAAGCAGGCTGGCTTCTGTCGTCTCTTACGACAACCTTTTCTACCAGCATGGGATTGGGGGGGAGTATTCTAGGCCGCCCCAATACGGCCAAAAGTAATTTATAATTCTATCAGTAACGTCATAGTACCATACAAGAAGAAACAACTTAACTGACATTATTTTATGTGAAATCAAACATAAATACGAGTAGGAACATAGATTTTTTTCAAGTAACAATAGGATGAATTGTCACTCCTAAATAATGACTTCGACAAAGTGAATAAAATCTTCCGAACTGATACAGATAAATCGAACCACACAATGGAATGAATGGAAAATCGAACCACACAAGGAACCACCTTTAAAATATTAATAATCTGTAAATATTATCTTCAATATTAAAAGAATTAACGACCATCGTAAGTATAAACGAATAAAAGAGGTGTTTCTACTACGTTATAAATAAGTTATTAAAAACTTTACCTTCCCTGGCGCGGGACAACGCAACACAAACTCTGTTCTCAGTCTTCAAGAAACCAATATTTCCTTGGTTGTTGTTTCTTACGAGTGACAATATGATAATCCTCGACTCTTCGCCTTGGTAATTGTCAACGACAGTAATCTTGACTTTAGACAAGTGCGCGTATCGCTCTCGTTGCTGCAAATTAAATGTTAATTTGAATTATTTCTTACAAATTTTGGAACTAACGGTATTTATTAAATGTCTCGACCTGCTTTAGACCGTTAATTACGAGAGTTTATCACATCAATAACGCCTCTAGTGAGCTGTTGTGTGTCCTGTGCCGCGTGGGCAACAAATAAGAAATGAAAAGTTCTTATTAGTTTATTAGGTGAGTGGAATTATGAAACTTTTCCACGTAATAATAAAGAAAAAAAAAAGAACAGCACTAAGTTTTAAAGTATATACAAGGCGACGATCCGTTACCTTTCTCATATAAAACATCTGTCCAGAATAAGCAGCTAATATAGTTACGTCGGTTGGATCATACCCTTGCTGCATCAGGTAATTGGCCAAGCGCAGGACCATGTCACCTTCCTTGTGGTTTGATTTACTAGAACTATCATCTTCTTGCTATGGAATAATTAAGTTTATTGTGGTAATAGTGAGAAAAGGTCGCCTTGAAAAGGCCTTCCGTGTGTATTTCATTAAAAAAAATATATCACGCTTACTGCGACTACATGATACTCAAATGACTACATTTAACGTGCATGATCTGACTGCATGTTCGGTGTTATGAATTACAGGCCAGACCAATATATACAGACTGAAAAGAATGCACTCAGAATATAGTGTGGAGAATAATCGTTAGAAGTACGAACGTTCCACTGGTTGCTGCACACCGAGAACAGTCATGACTGTTATAATTAATAACTCCCGTAGGGAAAACACTAGTACGAACGATTACCTGAAACCAGCCCCAACCCAGCTACAAGTAAGACGACCTTCCCAACAGATCAAGGTGAAATAAAAATATCTTTAACACTAAAGTCTCACCTCCTCCTTATAGTTGTGAGTGAAAAAAAATAAGTTATTGCACATTCCGAGTACCCTCGGAAAGCTTTCCACGCTACGGTGGTTCAGCAGGTCGGGGTATATGTGCGGCGACACGAGCGCGGCTATCTCGGGCCGCATGCGGTGCTGCACGCACAGCCGACGGCTGTGGATGTCGTTCACGATCATGCGTTCGAACAACGACACCTCCAAGTTGAAATGCCGCGCCAGCCGCATGTGAGCCGCCGACGGGCGCAGCTGCTGGTGGTCGCCTACGGAAAACAACAATACAATCATACATCTGTTATAACAAGTATTGTATAACATACTAGCGGCCAGCTTCGGATTCGCGCGATTGCAATTTACTAATGGGGAGAAAGTGCGTCTAGCAAAAAAATACTAAGTATGTCTCATAATGTCTCTTATGGCTAGTGGTTTAGCCTGCGCGTTGTTTATTAGTAAGTTCGTTGATGAGTTATCTCTTATTGAGCGAAATAAGTAAATTGAACGTCACATTTTTTTACATTAACATACAACAATAGAGTCCGTATATCAGACTTTTGCGTGTAATTTACAAAAAAAAATATTTCATACAAGCCTTGGCTTAACAATTATGAACAAAACAAAAAAAAAACAGGCAAATTAGTGAAGCTGTTCTCAAGTGATATT